>JAOXYA010004574.1:0-14410 GCA_028565675.1 Sorex palustris | reverse complement strand
CAGTAACAACAAAGTCTCCAATGGAGACGTTACTGGGCCCGCTCGAGCAAATCGATGATCAACGGGAGGGACTTTACGTGTGGATCCAGGATGTCTGACATGGAGGAAGAGCAGGTCCGGCTCTGAGCAGCCGGTTTCCAGAGGGGAAGGAGCGGTCCCGGCATCAGAGCGGGAGGCAACTGCCTGGCCCTGCCAGAGGCCCCACATCAGGCCGAGCTCACAGCATGCCCGCTGGGACGGAAGCGCCACTTGGGGGCTTCCCGGGCGTTGGGTGCAGCTTCCCGCCTGCAGAGGAACTCGGGGAGGGCGCTGCCTCACACCCTGCGGAAGGGCCAGCACCTGCAGTTCGGACCCACGCGTCGGGGCTCGGGCTCCGACGAGCATCTGTGTGCAGACCGAGGCTCCGAGAGGCCGAGTGCGAGGGACGCAGACACCCCTAAGGGCGGTGAGAGCCACAGAGTGGCAGGCCTGATGGCTGGGCCGGGCCGGCTGAACCCCGGCTCTCACAGCACAGGCGCTGACCGGTGTCTCTCTCGGGCGGCTCCGGGCCATGCGCATGCTGGTGTCTGCAGGAACCGACACTCGTCTCGCAGCTCTGGCTCCGAGGTGAGGGTGCGGCACCCGCCACGGGCAGACGCCCCCGCTGGCCCTGCTGCTCTGCTCTGCTCCCCCACACAGCCTCAGACCTCGGCTGCTGTCTCTGCCACGTAACTGCAGAGCCTGCTTCTTTCCAGTCCCCAAACTGGTTCGTAGCCATTTGTTTAAAGCTTCGTATCACGGGCACACCCACCTGTTGGAAAACCGTAAACGAACAGGCACACAGAAGGAAGCACCCAGCACAGGGTCTGTGAGGGTGACCTGGAGAGCGACAATAAACCCAGTTATCCCCAAAGCCCCCTATCCCGCAAGCACCCTAGGGACGGGCAAAGGGATGGGAGCCGCTTTCACACAATGACCGGCCACCAGAGGCAGGGGACCCAATGAACCTCCCAATCACGTCCCGCTCCTTAAGGGTCCCTCGCCCACTGGTGGGTCAGGGGAAGTTCTGGGTGGGCGGTCCTGGTCCCCTAATGTTTCCCACCTTGAGGAGGCCTCCGGCAGTGAAACACGGGCCCTTCAGGCTCTGCTCTCACCATCTCGGGAGAAGCAAAGACGGTTCTGAGACCCACCAACCCAAGTGACTAGGGTTCTCCTGAGCCATCTCCCAGTGACACCTGCCTGCCCCCAGCACGACCTAGCACCGACCCTGCTGGGGCCCCTTATGTCCAGGGCCAACGTGACTGGAGGCTCTTCTGCTCCACTGCCTCTGGGTGACACGTCCCGGCCTGTTGTGGGCACTCAGAGGCCGCTTGGCAGGAATAAGACAGACCCCCAGGCCTGGAGGTTAAGCAGTGGTGTCTTGGCTGTGGACAGATGACCCACCCACCAACAATCATTCAGGAAAGAATCCTGGGGTTCTTGTGGGAGGCTGGGGGGGCGTTGAGAGAGAGAGAGAGAGAGAGAGAGAGAGAGAGAGAGAGAGCGCCAACTGTCTAGATTTTGTTTTTAAAGACATAAATACAAAAGGGTCATCTCTATTGGCCTTCAAACTTTTGCTCTATGTTTTTCGTAATTTCTAATTTAGGGGGAAGAGTCAGAGAGGAAGCTGCTTAGTGCTGGCGCCATATAATCTCATCCACGGCAGGATCCAGACGTTCGGTAAGAATCTCTCGGAAGAGAGCACGGAGCCTTTTCTGTCTCATTTTTAATGGATTTTTCCTAACAAAATAAATGATTTCTATGCTGTTTGGGGGGCAGGGTTTGGGATCTGGGATGGAACTATGGTGGTGGGAAGGTGTAACGGTGGTGGGCCTGGTGTTCCAATATGAAACGTAATCGAATACTGTGAACTCCTCTATAAAGATCAAAAATACAACGCGTGGGGGCCATGGGAGAAGGCTTGCCTACACGCTCCTACGCTCCTGGCACCGGGGCTGGGAGAAGAAGGAGCCAGCGCCCAGGCAGATGCGCAGGGCACGGCAGGCAAGAGGAACTGTGTGGTCCCACACTGCCACCCGCACCTGCAGAGCCCTCCTCCACCCCTCCCCGTGCCAGCCTGCAAGGGCTCCTTCACACGGCGAGAATCCGGTACCCACGATGGCCTCTGCCCATTTCCAAGTGACCCCCCCACCCAGGCTGCCTGCTGCGCTGCTGTCAAGCTCCAGGCCACACACGGAGCCTGAGCCTCTCACCTGCTGTCATCCCGGCGGGGACCCAAGACACTGGGACAAGTTCAGAAGCAACCCCATTGTGTAGGGTTCGGGTCTGAGAGCAAATCACCAAGTACAGACTTTCAGTCTTCAAAAGAGCACTCTCCTCCTGGGGAGATGCTGTAACAGGGAAAGGGAATTCAAACGGAGCTCACGCTACGAAAGGAGCAGACACACATACAATCCAGGCCGGCCCTGCACTCGCCACATCCCAGCCGCCCGCCCTGAGAGGAGCCCGTCTGCGGCCACTCCCTGCAGACAATCAATAGCATGAAACTTTCCACTGACTGTTTCCTACAGAAGTTGCCAAGTGGCAGGGGGATTTTCCAAACTATCATTTCCTCTGCAGGAAAGCCTTGTAAACGGTTTCACAAACACGTAAACCAGTGCAAGCCTACGGCACGTCTGTGATCTCCAAGGGCTGAGAAAGGAAAGTCACTCGCTAAACAACACGCTACGCCAAAGCTCTAAGTGGGCCTGCCTGGTGCTCCTGAGCCACCCATGAGAAAGTAGCTCTCGTGGAAAACAGAAACGGAGCAGGAAGCAGAGCCATACTGCAAGGGCACTTGGGGACAAGACGTTCGTTCAATTCGGGTGCAGAACCAGAGGCCTGGAGCAGCACTGCAGAGGCTGATGGCCCAACACTATAGCTTGAGAGGAGAGGAAGCACAGAGAGGAAAATGGGTGGGAACTGGTCTCCAGGTAATCTCTGAGCACCGCAGAAAGAGCAATGCGGTGTCTCCCAGCACCGAGACAGAGGGGGCCTGGTTTGCATCCACCCAAACCCGTCTGATGACTGCCAATTCCCAGACCAGCCCCACTGGGAGACAGGACCTCAGGGGAGGTGACTGGTGGAATAAAACCTCCGGTTGGGGCCCAACCCACTGAGGTGCCCTCTGAGACCGCTGGACACACTGCATGGAGGAGACTGCCCCTCACAAGGGGCCTCAGGAGAAACAAGCTCTGTCCAGGACTTCTGTTGGTTCTTTGGAGGAAGGGCTGATTGGAGCCAGCCCTGCTGGTGCGCAGACCCAGGCTCTGAACTCAGGGACGGTTCCTGGCAGTGCCCAGAAGCCCGTATGTGGTGCCAGCCGCACACGAGGCAAACTCCCTAGCTCTCTCTGCAGCCCCCAAGTGGGCTTCTGCTACCTGAATGTTTCTCAGCTGGGCGCCATGCGGTAAGTGGCATCTCATCGGCGGGTCTGCATTCCAAGCGCAAAGGCTAGGTGCTGCCTGGTCTCTTCTCTGCTGTCCGCAGACGATGGAGATCATCGGTCCTCCCCTTCTCCCTCCGACTGATCTCACTCAACGTGACTCCATCCAGAGTTGTCCAGAGCGCAAGAAACCTGCATGCTTTCATCATTTCTCCTGGCTCCACAGTATTCCCTGTGTCTCTATGTCACAACTTCTTTCTTGGTCTGTTCTTGTTTGGGGGCCACACCCCATGATGCTCAGCGGTTACTCCTGGCTCTGCGCTGGGGAATTCCTCCTGGTGGCGTTCGAGGAGACACACGGGATGCTGGGGGTGGCACCTGGGTCGACAGAGTGCAAGGCAAATGCCCGCCCCGCCGTACCCTCGCTCCAACCCCATGTCCCATAAATATCTTGATTTATTCATCTGTTGTTGGGCATTTGGGCTGTTTCCATGTCTTGGCCATTGTACAATAAAAAAAGGAGATGCTGCAATAAACAGAGATGTGCATTTATCATTTCAAATGAGCGTGTGTGTGTGTGTGTGTGTGTGTGTGTGTGTGTGTGTGTGTGTGAAGGGTAGATACAAAAAGAGGAATGGCTGGCTTTTAATGGGCGTTCTCTGCTTTCCTCTGAGATACTTCCACACTGCTTTCCACAGAGGCTGAGCTAGAAGGCATCCCCATCAGCGTGAATAGGGGTCCCTTTCTCACCACACTCCTGCCAATCGGCAGACATCAGGCTTGTGACCGGCGCCACTGACGACGTGCACTTCTGCATACGCCTGCTGGCACCTGGACGCCTTCTCAGAAGGAGCGTGGTTCATCATCCCTCATTGTTGGATGAGGTATCTGATTTTCTGTCCAGGAGCACTATGACTGCCTTATAAATCATTATCTGGTGAAAATATTTTCTTCCATTCAACAGGCTGTCTCTTAAGTTTCATTTTTGCCATCCAAGAGCTTTTTAACCTGATGCAGTCCCATTTGTTTATTCTCGTTCTTGTCTTGCCTCTGAAGTCAAACTGAAGACAGCCTGAGAGTCGTTTCCTGGAGTGTTCTGCCTCTTCTCTTCAATGTGGCTTGTGGAATCTGGTCTAATCTCAAGGTCTTTCATCCATGTTGGGTTCGCTTTTGGAAATGGTGTGAGATGTGGTTCCAATTTCATCATTTTTCACGTGGCTGTTCAGTGAGAAACTCTGGCTTAAACTATCTAGTCTACACTGGCTGCCTACAGGGTCGATCCACAGCAAACTTTAGAGAACACAGTCCCATGTCATCTAGAAGTCTGGGCCAGTGACAAACCCCATGGTGTCTGCACAGTGACAAACACGCCCCAAGACACGTCTCTGAGCCTCCCTGTCAGGGGACAAGAGCAACCGTCCAGCAGGAGGGCGCTGGCCTTGCATGTGGCGCTGCCAGGAGGGACCCCTGAGCACAGAGTCAGGAGTCAGTCTGAGCACCGCTGGGTGTGGCCTCCCGGCACCAGAAAAAAGAAAAAGAAGAGAGAGTCATCTGCGCCCGAGGGCAGGAGCCCAGGGCAGCAGGGCCCAGAGTGTCCCAGGGGACTCATTCTTTCTGAGGCAGGGATCTTTCAAGGGGCATTTTCTTAAATCCAGGAAGTCAACGCTCAGGCCTCAAGACACCTGTGAGAGGTGAGCCCCGACGGGGAGCCGCAGGGGCCGAGAGCTGAAGGCGAAGGGGCCCCAACGCCCACCCATCCGAGCTGCACACGAGCCTGTGTCGGCGTCTGCGCCTCTCTACCCTCTGGCGTGGGCCAAAAGCAAACCAGGAGCACGCGGCCTCACGGACGGTGGGCGCCATGCAGGGGCAACGGTTCCTCCCGGCACCAGCACCACAAGCTGCCCCCGAGTGCCACCAAGGCCAAGCAAGCCAGGCTCACCCCAATAAAAACTCAGTCAAACCAGCAGTGACGGCCGGGCTCCCCGTGCTGAGTAGGAAGCGGTGGCGGCGGTCAGCAGCACTGCCTGACGGCGGCTGGCTAACCCCCGTGGGGTCACGCTGAGGCGGACTTCCCTCCCACACAGCACACAGGACGGTGGCTTCGGGCCAGGGGAGACAGCAGGGGGCGGGGGCTCTCAGGGGGTGGGCGTGCACTGCTGGCTCACTCCGACCAAGCACATGGGATCCCCCCTGGAGCTTCCCCAGGAGAGTCGGGGACAGGCCAGCACCTCGCTGTCTGCACACACACGGCCGCAAGGACTCTGCTCCCAGCACCTCACTGTCTGCACACACACGGCCCCAAGGACTCTGCTCCCAGTACCTGACTGTCTGCACACAAGGCCCCAGGACTCTGCTCCCAGCACCTCACTGTCGGGACAGGCCAGCACCTCACTGTCTGCACACACGGCCCCAAGGACTCGCTCCTAGCACCTCACTGTCTGCACACACAGCCCCAAGGACTCTGCTCCTAGCACCTCACTGTCTGCACACAAGGCCCCAAGGACTCTGCTCCCAGCACCTGACTGTCTGCACACATGGCCCTGAGGACTCTGATCCCCGCACCTCACTGTCTGCACACACACGGCCCCAAGGACTTTGCTCCCAGCACCTGACTGTCTGCACACAAGGCCCCAGGACTCTGCTCCCAGCACCTCACTGTCTGCACACACGGCCCCGAGGACTCTGCTCCAAGGCATCGGTCTAACACAGCAGCATCTGTTGGCAAAACCAGTGTCTCAGGAGGAAAGAGCCACGGCGGCCGTGACTGCGCTGACAGTGACACAGCACTGCGGCTCCAGCAGTGACACGCCTGGACTCGCTGAGCGAGAGCCGGCACCCAGCAGAGCCGAGAGGACAGGGCGCCGCTCAGGCACAGAGCCGCAGACGGCACTCCACCCCCACCCAAAGCCTCAGCGCCCGCAGGCGGAGTCCCGGCTGGGGGGCGCCAGGAGACCTCCCTTCTGAAAAGGAGACATGGGACCAAGAGGCTGGGGGTCTCGAGTCTGCCCGGCGGGGAGGGAGCCACCAGGACACCCAGCCAGGCCAGACGCTGGGGCGCTGGTGCTTCCCCCTCTGCCACGAAGGACTCACCACCACGCCTAAGGCAGCCCCAAGGCCTTCCCATCCCGAGACCCCCGAACAGGGCTAGCTGCGAGGCCAGCCGGGCTTGGACTCCCCCCCGCCAGGCGCCATAGGAAGTCTGGGTCCCAGCTTCCGTCTTTTTTTTTAAGGGGTTTGCACAAGGTAGATTTACTCTAAAAATGTCTTGGGTGAAAACAAACGGGGCTTAAGCTAGAGGAGAAGGCAGACTGAAGGGAGAGCCGGCAGCCTCGGGGAGGCAGCTGCAGTGGCCGCCACGGCTTAAAGGCATCTTGAAGCAGAGAACTCTGACCTCCGAGGGTGTGTTTTGTTTTGCTGTTGCTTTTTGGGTCACATCCAGTGGGAATTACTCCTGGCGGTGCTCAAGCAACGGTACTGGATGCCGGGGATCAGACCTGGGTCAGCCACGTGCAAGGCGAACGCCCCGCCCGCTGCTGTGCTATCGCTCTGGCCCCGATCTCCGAGTTTGCTAAGAGTCACCCACGCGCTACAGAAGCAGCTATCGAGTATCTGGAAAACTGTTAAAGTACAAACTGTGTGAGATAATGGCAACTAGAAGCAACACTCTTGACAGAACCTTATCCTCCGTGGCTTTGTAGCAGGAGCAAGATGCCTCTATTGCGAGGAGAAAGCGCCTAGTTACCAGGTTCCCAAACAGACCAGAAACAGCGGCCACTCCCAAGAGCAGAGCCACGTGGGAAACGCCCGCGGCTATTGTTCAAGAACAAGCACAAATAACTCCGTGTGCTGGCCACAACGTGACCCCTCAGCGTGTGCCCTGGAGCACGGCCTGCCACCCTCCAGGGCTGCCCTGGGGCTTTCCTGGAAGTCACAGCGAGTTCTGGCCAGGAACAAAGGCCTGGCGGGCACAGAGGGGGCCGGCCCTAATCTGATGTGCCCAGAGCACTTCCTCCCGTGAGCCCTCTCAGGGGCAGAGTAAACAGGGCTGTGCGGAGAGACACTCCCCAGGCTGGGCCACAGTCCAGGGGACATGGCGGGAAGAATTCTCTGAAAGAATGTTCTGGAAGGAGCTGAGCTGGACCCTGCAGTGGGAGGTGGGAGGCATGGTCAGGAACCCCTGCCGTCCTGCCCCGAGGGCGCGTGAGGCTCGCCCAGTCTTGCTTCGTGCCACACGGGAGGTGCCCAGGGCTGTGGCTTCCCTCGTCCCCTGCCCGCCTGCGCAGCCGTGTCGGGCCCAGCGGGCACTGCTGAGACGGGAACACACGGCTCCCGTGAGCTCCGTCCCCGAAGACTACTCAGAACGTTCTGGTGCGTGAAACGTGCACCGCTCCCGTGAAGGAGGCGGGAGTCTCAGCCACACGTTCCCAGTCCAGACTCTGTGGCTCCGTGGCCGAGGGTCTGCCGCAGCCCCCGGCAGCCTCAGAGACGGCTCCAGGGAAGACTCTCGGTGACCAGATTTCATTATGAAAACAAGCAGGGGGCAGGAGCTGTGGATCTCAGCCAGTGGTGCTCAAGGGTCCCTCCTCGGGGATCGGGGACCCACGCGGGAGGCAAGGCCAGAGCCCTCCCGGCCGTGGACGACCCTGGCCCACCCATGGCGCTGGCTGCTGTCCTCACGGCACACCTGACTCCCAGGCCGCAGCGGCAAGACGGGACGCCCAGCCTGCCTGCTCGTCGCGTCTGGGCTTTAACCGAGACTAGCAGGGACCCCGCCTCAACACTCAGGACACGGCAGAACGTTAACTGTCGGGGAGCGGGAAGGCGCCACACTGCACCGTGGGCAGAGGGGGTTGGGGCGACTCTCCGGGCAGGTGGCGGGACGGGGAAGCCGGCACCCACTCGAGAGGCGGGGCAGAGGGAACAGGGCCCGCGGGTTCTGGCGGGAGGGAAAGGAGTTCCACCCAGCTGACGTCGGGAGGTGGGACCGAGGCTGAAGGGGAGCTCAAGGCTCTCGGTGAACTGGGGAGCAAAGTGACGCACTGCCACGGAGAAAACACCTTCGAACGATTCTTGGTCACACAGAGGGAAGGTCTGAGTTTCTGCGGGGGGTGCACGTGGAAAGGCACCAAGACGGTGCCGGGAGGGGCCCCTGGGAGGCCAAAACAGAGGGGTGAGAGCGACACAAAAGAAAAAGAAAACAGGAAATGAGAAGGTGGCGGGGGCAACCGGAGGAGGAGCTATGAAGCCAACAGCCGGCAGAACAGAAGGTGCGTCTGGAAGCTCCTGGACGGACGGTGAGCGAGAAATCTCCAGAAACAACCTAAGAAATCAGCCTGCCTGCCACAAGGGCACAGCAACTTCTCGGGAAGCTTGGCAGGATGATCTCACGGCACGAGAGAGCCGAACCCAGTCTCTGAAGACCACGAACGGTCTTTCCGCAAGGAAGACCATCACCCCGGTGGAATGACAAGTCACCTGCCGTTTTCTGACCGCCCCGCCGGCTGCGAGGGCCAAGGCGCTCTCTCTCTCTCAGCCCGGGCCAGAGCCAAGCGGAGAGAGGCGGCAGCAGCAGCAGGAGCAGGAGCGGGGCCCACGCCCACAGCACCGGGCAGAGAAGGCTCCGGAACAGACGCGCCCACCCAAGGTGGGAGGTCAGAGGCAGCGTCGAGAAGGGCAACTGCACGCTGGATTCCAGGGCCACACTCTGCTAAGGAGGGCGCGGGAGAGGGCTGGGGGGATCTGCATGCGGGAGACCCAGGCCTGCCCTTGCCACACTCTGGGAGCACTGAGCGCCGACGGGAGAGCCCCCAAACAAAGCCAAGCCAGGCCCAAGCCAGCATGCCTGCCTTGCTCGCAGCTGACTGGGTTTCATCCCCGGCACCCCAACCGGTTCCCTGGGCCCCTCCAGGCGTGATCCCTGAGTGCAGAGCCTAGACTAAGCTCCGAACCAGAAGAAGCGTCAGAGAGAGAACAAACAAACCTTAACAATGACAAGCTGGTCGTTGAGCCTCTGATTACCAAAGAAATCCGTCAAGAAGACGCAAAGCTTAAGGAACTGCTACCCCCGCCCCAAGGTTCTATCTACCAATCACTGCAATTCCGACTGAAAGTCGCTGGAAAATACTGAAAGTTGCTAAGATGGTAAATGGAATCCTTGTGACGAGCATGTTGCAGTGTATTCGGACGTCAAAGCTACAATCATGCGCGCCAACTGCACTCTGTTGGGAAGATGGGTGACCCGAGGTTAGCCGAGGCAGCACGAACCAGCGAGCTCTGAAACGCTGTTTAAATGTCCTCATGTTAACCTCAGGATTCCCGAACCCTGGACCCTTAATCTTGATTAATCCTTCCAGGAAACAGTCTTCCTTGAACTAAAGACATCACTTGAAACAACATTTCTTTGTGCTCACTGCAGCTCCTTTGATAGAAGTCAAGTAAAAATGTAATACTTTGGGTCTGGCTGGGTTTGGGGCCACCATGTTTGGGGACAGCGTGCTCTCAGAGCCCCAGCACAGCCAGGGGCCAGGCCAGCACCCGCGCGTCCCAGAAAAGCAATCCTTTCACAATAAAGTCACGTTGTCCAGAGAGCTCATTTCCCTACACACATTCACAGCCGCCTGGAGTCATCTAAACTATTCTGCAAAGGACCAGGGGTCTCTCTCTGAGCCAGTGGCGCCCGGGCTCCGTGCCCAGCTCTGCGACAGTCAATAAATGAAAAAATAGATGTGTTACAAGGCTGTCTGGGCGACCTGAACCCAGCGTGGCCAGAGACTATTCTGGCAGCCAGGATGTGGTCAGAAGCACTTTTTCTCATTGTCTATTTCTAGGTTTGCGGATTCCTTTCTATGAACACTTGGCAACTTGATCCTTTCGTGAAAATATGGACTTATTTATCTTAGTTTACAAAGACAAACTGCATTGGGGATTTAAAAAAAATTTTAAAAAGCCATATCAAGGGACCAGAGAGATACCACAGTGGGGGGTGGGGGCATTTGCCTAGCATGCGGCCGACCAGGATTCGATCCCCGGCATCCCACATGGTCCCACGAGCACTGCCAAGAGTGAGTCTCGAGTGTGGAGTCGGGAGCAAGTCCTGAGCATCACCAGGTGTGACTGAAACCACACGGAATGAAAGTCATTCAAGATTGTGAGTGATATTGAAATTTGACGATAGATTTTTAAATGCTGAAAGTTCACATGCCCTGTAGGACACCAGGGCGAAAGTGACAAGATGGGAGGCCTCGTGCACCCTGCCTGGCAGAGGGCACGGGGCTGGTTGCCGCCCTCTCCTCGTCCTCCACCTGCATCTGACTGCTGCAAGGTCAACAATCACTGCTGTACAGTGGCAAAGACGCCTCACGCAGGCCTGGGAGCAAGCCGTCTGGGGGGTGCCGCATTGCCTGCGGGCCCCAGGGGTCCCCAATCACGGGGCACCCTCATTCTGTTTATGGGAGGGGCGTCTCGGGTGACCGAGGGGAAGGGTGCTGGGGGCAGCGGGGAGGGGCGGACGGTGGTTCCTGCCTCTGGGTCCTGTCCGCACGAGGCACCAGAACACACGTGTCATCTCCAGCGGGGCGCTGGGGACGCAGCCCCCACGGCGTGCAGTGCCAGCCCGAGGGACGCGCTCACGGCCGTGCATTGACAGGGGAGAGTTTCCTCCGCACGCATCCCACACAGCGACCCCGAGGCCTGGGAGGGCCCGGCGGGGACAGGCCCAGCCTCTGACCCTCGGGGGACTCACCGCATGCTATGGGCGAGTAGAGCGGGGAGCCTGGGACCTGCAGCAGGATCCGGAAGGGAGCGACCCGGGCACTGGAGTCCAGCACAGCGTCGAGAGCACCTACCAGGCGGCCTGCGGGAGAGAAGGGGCAGGGCTGAGTTCAGTCGGGCAGCTGCCCACCCCAGCCCAAGCCGAGCGGCCCATCTGCAGGGAGGGGCCCAGACCAGCCACGCAGTGTCCCCACGCCCTCCCCACGGTCCAGGCCCACTGAGGCGGGAACAGGAGCCACAGAGCCGAGGGCGGTGCCATGGGAACTGCTGATGCTGGTCAAAGACAAACACTGTTGCCTCTGACTGATGCTTATTGCACACAACACCCCACCCTGTCACAGGGCACAGAAGCCAGCAAAGGCGGGTGCGGGCAGCTGCTGATCAGAGCCTCCTGTCGGTGTCTGTGTGACTGTCCGTCTCTGACTCTCTGTCCGTGTCTCTATTTGTGTCTGTCTGTGTCTGTATCTGTCTGTATCTGTCTGTCTGTGTCTGTCTGTGTGGCTGTCTATCTGTGTGGCTCTGTCTGTATCTCTCTGTCTGTCTGTCTGTCTGTCTGTGTCTGTCTGTTTGTGTCTGTCTGTATGGCTGTCTGCCTGTGTCTGTCTGCCTGTGTCTGTCTGTGTCCGTGTCTGTCTGTGTCTGTGTCCGTCTGCCTGTGTCTGTCCGTCCCTCCCCCCTGCTTCTCCCACAAGGCCGCCCCGTCCCTCGGCTGCGTGAGCACTTCGGCTTGTCTTCCTCCTCTTCTTACAGTGACGGGATTTTGCTTTGACCGGGGCGTCCTGGAGTAGGGACGGACGGGAAGGCGCGTTTTCTGAGACGGGCCAGCCGGCTCATCTGTGCTGAGGTTCCTGCTGGGCCCCACACGTGGGCGCCCAGGAGCGGGAGAGGGGGGCCTTGGACCACGGGGTCGGGGTCAAGCTTGGAAATGCCTGACCACTCCCGGCCAGCTCGGAGCGGGAAACCACCCACCCCCTGGAGGGACACCCCCCGCTTCCCCCACCCCCCGCCCCGCAGCACTGAGTCAGCAGCTGGGAGCAGCGGGAGGCCCGGGCAGGGCAGGGGGCAACAACACTGGGCACAGCTCCGGCAAACAGCCCGGGCAGGGTCCTGACCCCTGGCCAGTCGGGAGACCCCCAGGACGAGCAGACTGACCCTCACATTACCACGGAGCATCTCATCCTGCAGGGAGCAGGCTGCCCCGCCCCCTCCCCCCCCAAAAGCACCAGCTCTGGGGCCTGCAAGCACGTCCCCTCTGTCTCCGTCTCCGTCTCTCTCTGTCTTTCTGTCTCTGTCTCTCTCTCTAATTCTTTTCTGTTCTGTGGTGCCAGGGTTGAGCTCAAGGCCCCTGTCCCACGTCCCAGTCCCTCCCCCGTTACTTGGAGCCTGACCCATCTAAGGCCCCCAAAATGACAACAGGCCCCAGGGGCAGGCGAGGCAAGGATCAGCCTCTCCTTGGGCTCCGACCACATGCAACCATGTTCTGAGCAGAGTACCTGAGACTCACGCCCAGGAGCACTTGGCACCACTCTCTGCTTCTCAACAGGGAATCACAGTGCTCCAGGGTAGGGAACGGGGGCCTGAGGGGTCTCCCCGCCCCGGGCTCGACCTCAAAGTCCTCAGAGGGAACCCACAATGCCTGCACGGGGTAGGTTAGGACTCCGTAAACGTCCACCCGTTCTGAGGACTTTTACTGCAACGCCACGCAGAGAAGTGAAAGTTCTCGGAATGAGCAGGAGCAAGGTAAGGACAGGCAGGCGCCATCCTCAGAGAGTGAGGGCTCTAGTGGTCCATGGAGGAGTGCTCGGACACACAGGCTCTACACTCGGAGAGTGAGTAGTGGAAGAACGCTGAACTTGGTGGTCGGTGTCTGCGGGACGTGCTGGAGGCCCTGGATTCCATCTCCCCACAGTTCACACCACCAAGGGCGCACCGACGGGAAGGATGCAGTCACGGAACCCCACAGCCAGGGTAAACTGAGACACAAACAGACGGCAGAATAAAAGGGAAAGCAAACATCCAATTTCAGAGAGTCACACCCAAGCAGAATACCAAGAAGAACAAGAGCACAATTTCTCGCAGTTAAAAGGCTGAGGATTTTAACTGATCATAGGCCCGCACAGCAAAGTCTGGCAGACTACCCGTGACGTATTCAATGTGCCAAAAACAGTAACAACAAGTCTCACAATTTGTTGTGAGACGTTACTGGTGCCCACTCGAGCAAATCGACGAACAACAGAAGGACAGTGACAGTGACCAAAATAACAAACAGGCAAGTTAAATGCCACCCCTCCAAAAAAAAAAAAAAGGAAAATAATATTCAAATTCCAGAAATCAAGGACAAGAAAACAGAATAAAATCAGAGGAGGAAAAACCGATTTCCCACAAAGAGAAGAACAAAGGTTAAAAATCACAGCACGCTTGAAAGTCACGCCTTAGATATTGCAGCAAGACAGGGCGGAATATCGCAGCTACTGGAGGGAGGGAGGACTCACTAACCTAGGACTCTCTATCCAGTGCCCTTTTCCAGAAATAGAGAAAAACAGAAACTCCTTAATCAAAGGGGAAAAAATGACAGACGTAGCCAACAAATGTTAAGACATTCAGAGAGAAGCAGAAATGCGAAAGGTCAGAACTCAGATCTACGCAGACTGAAAGTGGCATTGAGGAAGAAATAAATCAAGGAGAATTAAAAAAAAAAACCCTGTGGAAAAGTGAAGTGGAAACCACAGTGACCAGGCACGGCAGTGGGACCCGTGGGACAGGCCCGGGGGCTGAGCCGGCTGCAGCACCTGGGCAAGCGCCCACTCCACCGAGCCAGAGGAATGCCAGGCGCCCCTGGGAGCCGAGAGAACCCTCAGGTCCCGCGGGAGGGCAGAAAACACACGTGTCCCGGCGGGTCTGGATCCAGGATCACAAACTCCCTTCCCCGGGCTGGGGCCTGCTGCAGGGCTCGGGGGGCCCCTCGAGTGAGAGGGGCTCACCGCAGGCGCAGAAGGAACCTCCCCTAGGCACTCAGCCCCCTGACCTGCCGGTATTGTTTTCCTTCTTTTTTTGTTTGGGGCGAGGCCTGTGCAGCTCAGGGCTTGCTCCAGGTGGTGCATGGGGAAATAAGCCGTTCAGGGATCAAACCAGGGCCTGCTACATGCAAGGCAAGAGCCCAAACACACACACACACACACACACACACCCTTTACCCCCAGTACTCACCTCAATAGACAGTGGTCTAGACAGGGTTTT
>JAOXYA010004567.1:0-14411 GCA_028565675.1 Sorex palustris | reverse complement strand
CTCTTGAGCTAATTTGCCAGCGTGGTTTGGCGCATGCCTCAGGCAACCACATGCTAACGTCCGAGCTCGCAAAGCAGCCGCCCCATACCCAGACTAGCAATTAAAACTGCAAGAAGATACTTGGCAGAGGTGACAACGGTGAAGCACAGATTAAATAGAGAACAACAAAAGCTCTTAACTCTAGAAAGAGCCAGAAGGTTCTTCAACAGAAGGCAAATTCTCAGCGTTGATAAGTGTAGGGATAGGGAATGAGATGGATTTACAACAATTAAATAAACTCAAAGACACAGATATTAGAGAAAGGAGACAGTGAATATTGCTGTACTATTTGTGTTCAACTATAAAGATGAAATAAATGTCTGGAATGAAATGGAGTTAAAGATGGTTCTAAAGTTCCTTCCAAATTTAAATCCTGTGAAGCTGAAACCCAGCTCATGCAGCTATAAAGAATGTTGAAACACATATTTGCTCTGTGATAATGAATGATTCAACAAATAATGAATGAATTAACAAATACTCTATAGCTTGCAGAATGGTGAAATAAATTCCTAAATTGGGTTGCAATGAATAAGGCTGTGGCTCACTTCTATTAAACTATGATAAGCTCAAGGAACAGAAACTCTGGAAACTAATAAAATGAAAGTATTTAGAAGTATAACTTCTAAGGAATTCAAGTGACGGGTGCAGTGGGTGGTCAGCATAAGACTTCTGCCAGTGTGGAAGTAGACTGGAGTGATAAAAGTCTCAGAAAAAGCCATCAAAGAGGAAAAATTCTGAGAAAATAAAATTATTTCCCATAAAAGGCCTTATTGAAAAATTGGTATAAAGTGACCTTGTCATATACCTTCTCAAACGAAATCTTATCATTCCTGATAAATGATTACTATTTTAGCCAATAGTATAGTGGTCTAAGTACAATGGGGTTGTTGAAATGAAGTGAAATGCATTACTAGACAAGATGTTAGGAGGAAAGCTGATAAAATAAAAACTATACTGAGATTATGTAATTGGTCCTGTGACTAACAACATAAACACATATGGTTGAGTTAAGGATAAAGCAAATACAAAAACCTCCAGTAAAACTAAAAATGATGAAAGCTATTGCTGGAACTAATACTTATCAAGAACAGTGTTACCCCTCCAATTAGATGAATTAGTAGGTGGCCAGAAGTGATGCTGGAAGTTAGTTGTACAGATAGGACTATTAGTTTAATAAACAGGCTCATGGTTTTGCTAATTACTGGTATAAGTGGGAGAGGTGTTCCTTAGGGTAAGAATGCTTTTGTTTTGTAGTGAAAGCCAATAATCACTGTGCCAGCTCATGAGTGGATGGCAATACCTAGTTTTATTTAAAGTTATGTAGTAGGTGTAAATGAATGTGGAAGAAGGCCTAATAAGTTTGTTGAGCCAATAAATAGAATAAATGACATAAGTATCAAGATTTAATCCTTTCTTTGAAACTGTGAATGATTATTATTTATTATTATGTTAACTGAATTAACAATTGTCAGATATAAATTAATTGGTTATTAATTAACCAATTGATGGTAGGAAATATGATTATGGGTAACATAATAATATAACAATAGATAATTCTGTTATTGTTGGGAATGGAAACAAAATAGATATTTTTTATTTTGTTTTTCAGGGGTGTTTTGTTTTTATGTTTTATTTAGTTTTAATTCTTCATTTGGAGGATAGATACATATTGAGAACTTTAACTGAAACATAAATAATGCTATGATTTAGACATAATAGTAATAAACCCTGTAGTTGTGAATATTTTTAACTTTATATTTCAGTTGGACTTTCAGTTTTAATATTATTTTTAGCTTCCCAATCACTTTATAGTTTAATGCAGATGGTCTTTTGAAATATCTCAAAGGGACTGGCTTAAGAATAATGGCCATATAAAATAATGGGCATAAACTATGACTTGGCTTACAAATTTCTGAACACTCTGCATAATGTAAACCTGGTCTCGTGGGTGATAAGAGTTATTTTGTCCGAGAGTTCTGGAATGGCATCAGTTTCTATCCATAAAGAAGGAACTGCTCATGAATGAATATAAAATTCCTTCAAATGAGATAAACTCTCATAACTTTATTTAAACTTTGCAAAATCTTTTTTTTTGTGAATTAAAACAGATTTTATTTGGAGGGCTTTTGAAGACGTGGAGGGGGAGAGAATTAGAGAGAGAGAGAGAGAGAGAGAGAGAGAGAGAGAGAGAGTAATGCTCTCAAGAGAGAATGTGGGCTTTCCAAGGGTGGAGAGAACCCCTACACACATCCCAGCATTAGATAGGAAAGTGTGAAGGCACACATCTCAAGAGGGGAGATTTGGGTGACACATGTGCTCAGGCACCACATGTGCTCAGCCACTCAGGTGCAAGCAGCACAGGGGCTCCAGCAGCATATGCTCCTAAACTTTGCAAAATCTTAATAACCGAGTCTCTTGGTTTTCAATCAGTGCCAAAATCATGTATGAATCAAAGCTCAAGTCTTTATAGTCTATATATTTAGAATTTTAAATAGTCTTTATGTTTCAGTACCATTGGTGGCATGTAGTTTTTACATTGTTTTATTTTTATTTATTTATTTATTTATCTTGGTTTGGGTCCATACCCAGCTCTGCTCAGGGGTCATTCCTGGAAGGACTCTGGGGACCATATACAAATTGAGCCAGAGTTGGCTCCTGGCAAGTACATATTTTGTATTATCTCTCCAGCTCTCTCCAGTTTTTACATTTAATGATTGGTTAATTTGGGGTGGAAGGATGACTAAACAGACTGAGCACATGATTTACATGCAGGGGTCCAGGTTTGATACCCAGTTCTGTATGATCCCCTTAACACTGCTGGAATGACTCTCAAGAACAAATCAGGAGTAACTTCTGAGTACCACTGGGTGTGGTGCAAAACCAAAGCTAAAAATAAATATTTTTTAAATGGTTAATTTCATTTGTTATATAATGAATAATGATATTGCAATTCATTTTAGGATAATAGAAGACAGGATTGCTTAAACTGTTTCCATGGGTCATGTATCTCACATACTTGTATGTCTTAATTTATTATTATTGAAATGAAAAGAAGTAGGGAGTCAATTAAAATATAATTAATAGTGTATGGTACTAAAGTGTAAACCTTCTTTTATAAAATAATTTCTGCTCAGTGAGAGACTAATTGAAATGGATATACTATAGTGATATAAATGACCTGAGTCTATAATTTTGATAAAGCTGTGCAATATTTTACTAATAATTCATATATGTAGGAAGACAGAATGATAATGAGAATGGTTTAAAACCTGCCAAAAGGAAATTAATTTATTTCTTTCTTATCTTGAATTTACATAAGCTGAGCCAACAAACTTGAGGTGGCAGAAGACATCTTTAAAGTCATTCAGTACTTGTGATTATTATCTTTACATTTCCCCTTTGGGATGCAAATTTTTTCAAAAGTATAAATATTCAAATATCACTGCCTCTTAGTGAGATGAGAAAGCCTATGAATGAGAGAGTGTTTCAAGTTTTGTTCATATATTGACAATCTGAGCGATGTTGTAGGATATTGGATAGGCATAAAGAATGCTATGGAAAAAAATTATACCAACACTAATTTTGCTTAGGTTGGGTTTAGCATATATTCTGAGAAAAAAAGAAATCCGTAAACAAATCCTGCAATAATGGAACATACTTCCCCTCTTGAAAAAATGTAGTGGAAATCTGCTATTGCATTAAATATATTGCAAAGAACAGTATTTAGGGAGGAGTTGACTCAAACATTTTCTGTCGGGCTGCCAATTGTGAACAGGGAAAGAGACCCCATGACTCATAATATCGCTGATGATCACTTAATATTGGCTCCATAAAGGGTTGCTAGGCAGGTGAATACTTTTGTAAAGACAATGATAATTATTGTGGCTAATATATAGTTGAGTATCAACATCTGTCTAGTACCACTGTAAACATGAGATCAACTTACATGACGAAGCCCAAGAAACAAAGAAACATAATATTTATTGTAATGTAAATGTAGACCAGCATTGTCCAATGGGGGCTATATGGCTCCCTCTGAATTTTCCAAGGGCCCCACAGGTGAAAGTCACACAAATGCAGGCTCCACGGCATGAGACTTAGGGGGCAACTGACCAAACATGGAGGACTACAGGAAAAAAACAAGATTGAAAGGGACCAAGATTGAAAAAAGAATGAAAAACACTAGCTTTAACTATTCCTACATATTCTAAAGGTTATTTTTACCTGAAAGTTGATTGGTAACAATGTGTGAGATTATTCTCAGGTTCTGTGCTAAGGATGTAACCTAAGGTCCCGTACATGTTGCACATTATACAAAAGAAAAAAGTGATAAGATTTGTTGTTTAGTATTCAATTTTTAAAAAAATCTTTCCTCTTATACCTAATAATGGCATCATATTAATTATGTTAAACTGCCATTATTTAACATAACAATATATAAATTGTCCTCATTATATTTAATAATTATAAATTATTTACTTCTAGTTATGTTTAATTTTGATATTTGAAAAGGGTGATGAGTGGTATATGCATTTCATGACCTAATTCAATTAAATAGTTTTCTAGTCTTACTTTCCTATTAATTTCCTCTCACCCAGTAGCCTATATCTTGACCTAACACGATTTTTGATTTGCTATGTTTTTTGTGTTTTTTTTTCCTGGACTCTCCCAAATGGGTTCTCAGAGGTTCTCAGTGGATCCAGAGGTTATTCCTAACAGCTTTAACCCAACTAAGCTGGTGTAGATGTCTGGTGTTCAGTTCTAGGCTTTGAGGATGCAATAGTTCTGGGACCAGTGGTGGTGCTCCAGGGGCAGGGGGGCCACATTCAACGATGCATCTTCAGGACATTCTTGCTCAGGTGCAGCTACTTGCAGGCATAGCTTTACTAAATCTTAATAAAATGACAGTTCAAATAAACAACACAAATAACTAGTAATTTTCATGATATAATTTAATTATTAAGCTACATCAATGATGATGTTAATACACATGTCCTATAGGGACTTCCAGTCAGTATTGTTAAGACACTTGTAGAGAGGCTTTTTTTTTTTGGTTTTGTTTTTGGGCCACACCTGGTGATACTCAGGGGTTTTCTTGGCTCTGTACACCCATCAGTGTTTGGGGAACCATGTGGGATGACAGGGATTGAACTAGGGTTGACTGTGTGAGAAGCAAATGCTCTGCCCTCTGAACTATTGCTTGGGCCCCTGGAGAGAGACTTTTTAAAATATTGTGTGATTGTGGCTTGAAAGGTGTAAATGTTTCTTGCTAAAATTAAAACTATTTTTATATGAAGTGGGGAGAACCACCTAGGGACATAGAAATCTATATTAATTAACATGCTTCCATAAATAAAAAGATACTAGCACATCTTGTAGAGTTAAGCAATAATTATATTGAAGTTATTTTAATAATTGTATGGGTTAGATTATTTTTAAAAGCAACATTAAGTTTTATATAAACTGGTATATTTATATATGTATATATATTCTTATTTGGGGGATATGATAAGATATAGTCTTTATGTATGCACATTAAGACTTATAAAAGTAAGGGGTTTCTTTAGATAATTTTAGTAAAATTTAATGCTTTATGCGTATGTATAAGTGTTGGCATAAAACATGTATACTTGTGCACACTTATCACACATGTAATGAAGTGTAACCATTGGCAGAATAACATGACTTATTACAATAACATGACTTTCAAACAACATGAGTTTAGCTATTAGTATTCAATTTAACTTTAGCTATTAGTGGCTGTATAATATTAAGATCTCAGACAACCAATGTTGTATCACAGCATGCCTGAATTTAAATATATACCACATGTATGGCACTACAATTATGTGTGAATTTGTCCTGATTAGTCATGTATCCAGTTATAAATCTTATTTAAGAGGAAAGCTTGAGAGGGTTTAGGTGAGATTGTCTTGAAGTAGAAACCAAATGCCAGAGAGCTTTTCCTAGTAACCCCCAGTATCATGGGCCCAAAATGAGAAAAGGGACAAGACTGTGGAAGATTCACTCATTTCTTGAGTTTATAGTTAAGAAAAATCTTTGGTTGGGGCTGTAGAGAATAGTACAGCGGGTAGTGCTGCCTTGCATGCAGCTGACCCGGATTTAATCACTAGCATCCCATATGGTCCCCCAAGCACTGCCAGGAATAATTCCTAAATTCAGAGCCAGGAGTTACCCTTGACCATTTTGGGTATAGCCTATCAAAAAAAAAAACAAAATAAAACAGAACAAAATAATTATGGGTTGTGATAAGCACAGTGACTAAAAACAAGTAGACGTATGACGCTTTGACCAGGCCCATCTTGATGCCAGGGTAGCTCACAGCTTACCGCTTGCCCTGGTTCCATCCAGTCCCTCCTTGGGGACCCTGCTTGTGGGGGTGCTAGGAAGTAAAGGCAGCTGAGGCTTAGGTGAGAGAACAGATGCCCAGGAGGGAAATATCACTGAGAGTCACATTACAAAAGCATGTCTTCTTGTGTCCATACAAAAAGGACACTGCTGAATAAACTGTGCAAAGGACTCAGGGAGAAGAGAAAAACAATATTTATAAGTCAACAGAGCACAAAGAAAGAAGTTACAAGTAAACACAGAGGAATGGAGCACTGTGATGGAAGCAACCCAATATACCTAAACTACCTGAGGTTATACAGGAAGGACAAAACAGTGTTAGCCTACAGATGTGACAGTTATCATTATACAGATGTTCACAGAACAAATTTATTAAACACATATACTATCAGGGAACATCACACTCTTTGATCAATTCTCAATAACAAAATGTTAAACTGAATCCATAACTGAGCTCTCTGATCAACATTTTAAAAGGAAAGAGACATGCAACTTTGAAATCTATATAATTTTTATGATATAAATGCATTTTTACTTATACATTTAAGAAAAAAGCACTGGTTCAATTTTTTGTTAAATATATAATTAAAAATGTACAGTTAAGGCTTTAGTCTTTATTAATAAATTCTAACACCCTATTGTATAATTGGGTATTAGATTTATATTTCTTTATATTTTATATTATCTTTATATTTCCAATAAACATAACTAACACAGTTAGATGAGACTATATACTGACACACTAATAATAGGAAATTTAAATCAAGAGACTATCTTAAACATTGTTTGGGTAAGTTACAAGCTGGGTCCTCCAAATCAGAGACACAAAGGCCAGGAAACTGTCCCCAGGCAGATTATAGGTGGAAATGTTTTAAGTTCAATGAATGCATTCATCCTTGTCAATTAGGCAGTTTTGCTGGATGTGTCAGCAAGCTGCTTTTCCAAGAAAGGGTGGGGAAGGGTGTGTAGACACACAGGAGTTTGTCATCTGGGTTCAGTGGCATTTTTCTTCCTCAGCACTGGCATTGCAAGGGAGGCAGAAGTTCGTAGCTTTGTGGATGACTTGCCTTTACTACCTGAATGTCTGCAGTTGTTATTTTCTTTTAATCTTGAGCTTCAATGCATTAAACATATAAACTCTGGCATCACTAATTTGTTTCTATGTAACTTTTTTTGTAATTTTGTTTGTTTGTTTTGGGACCACATCCAGCTATCCTTGGGGGTTACTACTGGTCCCCACTCAGAAATCATTCCTGGAGGGCTCCAGGGACCATATGGGATGCTGAGGATGGAACCAGCGTTAGTCATGTGCAAGTGTTGGTCACACGCTTTACACCACGCACTATCTCTCTGGCCCCATATCTGCAACTTTTAACCCCTGTAAATCTTTATTCCACTTTTAGAAAAGTGGTTTGGTGTTTTTTTTTCCTCTTTTGGGGTCACATAAATGATGCTCAGAAGTTACTCCTGGCTCTGCCCACAGGTAAACACTCTATAGCTGTACTATCACTCCAGCCTCTACCAATTGTGTTTTAATCAAGTTACTGTACAACACAAAGCAAAAGTTATGTTTGGCTTTACTCTGTAATGCTTGCATAGATGTCATATTTTATTCTTGTCATCTAGCACAAACTTCGTTAGCCATCAAGAAATCTTTCTTGTTCTGGGATACACATGTGAGTGGATGGCTTCCCCTCAAAGGTAAAATATTACCCTTGCCACTCCTGTACCCTATACCTCTGTGAATGGTCAGGAAGTGGAGAGAAGCCAGTTGAAGAGTTGGGCAACATTTTTACACCACGGCTATTAGGCTTGCATGTCTGAGAAATTTCCATACCACATTCAGGGTGGTGAATGTTTATCCTGTTTCTCTGAGTACCAGACTGTTTGCCTACTCTAGTGTGAGGATCTAAAGCCACTGCTTCTAGCAGGAGAAATTAGACCCTCAGTCATTTTCCACTGCACTACAATGAAGGAAAATAAAGATGTCAAAGGGGTGAATTTCCTTCTCATTGGGTAGACTGTGGTAAGAGTCTTGAGGGTTGTTTTTTTTTTATAAACTTTCCTGAAAGATCTTAGGCAGTAACAAAGCTTGACAAAACCTCTCCATAATAGGTACTTGCTACTTGTCTAGCTTAGACATTTTTATTCAACCTCAGAGTCAGTCATCTTATTTGTTTATGTGTCACTGAAGTTTTCTGAAGCTATTTTCTTATTGGATTAGATATTAAAATTTTCCCCCAGATTTTAAAATCACCCACAATTTATGCCCAATAATAAACATACTTTCAAAAGAAATTTTCACTGTGAAATTGGGACAAGTGTCCAATGTGCCTCCACAGTACCTATGTTACTAAATTAATAACTTAGTTTGCTCTAATTAAATGTAATAACCATTAATTTCAAATATGCAAATAGTCGACTCTATTTTTATGCTAGAATTAAAATGGCAAAAAGTGGGAACCCCGTACTTTTCAGGTAAAACCAGAAATTTAAAGGCTCAGTCTTCATTATGTGTTACAAACAGGGAATTTGCCTTGCACACATTCAACTGGGTTCAAGCCCCAGCATCCCATATGGTCTCTGAAGCCCTCCTGGAGTGATCCCTGAATGCAGAGCCAAGAATAAGCCCTGAGCACTGCCAGGTATGGCCCCCAAATATACAAACATTTAAATCTCTTAATACAGAATTTTGCGTTCTCTAGCAAATAAGAATTTCTCAGAAAATAACATATCCTACATGATACCTGAATAATACAATCCACTATTCTTAATGAGTTACTCTAGATGTTAACTATAATCTTATTTGAGAAAAATCTCAGAAGAGTGTGTGCGTAAAGTGAGTGTAATGCAGTTAGACAGATAAAAGAACAGGCAGAAGGTCCCCTAATTTTGAGACCTGCTTTGTTCATTTGAGAGGGCTGATTATTGAAATCAAGTTAGAGACTCAGATTCTGGTGCGATCACTGCACTAAATAGCACTATGAATTACTGGTCCTATCATTCTAGAAACTTATTTTCATTGAGTTAAAGTTATGTTACCGCATGTTCCTTATTCTCATACTTTACAGCCATGTATTTAATCATTATCGGGAATAAAATATGCTTCACATGCAGTTTATCATAAAGGATGCTAAGTCTTTTGTAAGCTTCCTTCAAGATTTAGTGCATAACTTCAATATTTGCATTTCTATATAATGTGGAATATAGCAAAATACTATATGCAAACACATAAAATGCACTTATATATCAGACCCTGTTATGAGAGATTGATATGCACATTAATTCATGTAATCCTCACAGTTATTCTTGGTGATGTATATTATTCTCATACCATTTATCAACAAATAAAGCTTAAAGATAGAGAAATTTCCTGAGTACAAAACCAGTTAATAACACAGTCTGGAGATGACAGTATTTTTTTTCCAGTTTTGGGACCACACCTGGCAGTGCTCAGGGCTTTCTCCAGGCTCTGCACTTAGGATCAGGGATCACTCCTGGCCTGGTTTAGGGGACCTGATAGGGATCGAACCTCAGTTAGGTGCATGCAAAGCAAATATCCTACTTATTGTGCCATTGCTCCAACCCCTATCCTTTAACCATTAACTTCTATGTCTCATGCTAAGTTTAGGTTGCTAAAGCACATGTGTATGTGAAAGCAAGAATGACAGGCATATATACACACACACATTAGTGAAATTAATTTGGCAATCAGAACACTTCAAGTTCTTCCATAAACTATTACACTTAATAGTCTAGTCCTATGAAGTAGCTACCTCTACTTCCCCATTTTGCAAAGGGAAAACTCAAAGTCTCATCAGAATAGCTCACATTATTTTATCAGAATGTATACACAAAGAAGTAGTTTAGTAGCATATTTCAATTATTGGAGATAAAAAATGTTCTGAAATACATGGTTTGACTGTCCATTCAAGAGTCAAGGAAGTCATGTACCTGTTTTGTTCATGACATGAAAGCTTAAAAACACTTAGACCATTAAAATAAACTTCAGAAACTTAAAGAGGACATTTTGTCAGGCCAAAGTTCTTTTCCACACCTGCATATCTAGTTCTTGGCATCTCTGTTTCAGTTCTTCCTTTTCTCCCAGTGCTTCTTGAAGTTCTTCTAGGGCCCTTTTAAGCTGAAATAGAAATGTACCAATTCTTAAGAATTGTATTTTAATACCATTTGAAAAATAAACTTTCATAATAACATATACGCTGACATTGGAAATAGCTTTTAAATTTACCTAATAACAATTACATTTTAAGTTACTGGTTTGTGTAAATAACATTTATGGTCTCGTTACATTTAGGACTAAGAGATATAAAACTATGCAAATCATTGTGAGATTTTTTTTTATTTGCAGAGAGCGGGGTGTGCCACACCCAACTGCAGTAGCTGGGGATTAAAGCTGGGTTGTATGTGCAAGACAAGTACTTTACTTCTGTTCAATCTCTCTGGCCCCATTGTGGAATAGTTAAATAAAAGAGCATTCGAAGAAAGTGTCACAAGAAAAATTAAGGCAACTATAAAACATTTCTGGAGAGAAATCTTTTTAACAACTTTTAACCTAAGAAAACTGGCAACACTCATGGAAAAACATACCCCGAAAGAAAACAAAGTTGAAGTCTTTGCCTCTATCTCTTCTTTCTTGCCATTACAACCCAGAGTAAGTTGCAGAGAGGAGAGAGTGGAACATGCCCAGTGAAAAGGTGATGAAACAGAAGAGAGAAAGGAGTCTGGAGCAGAAGGGCTTTTAGCAGTCATGAGAGCAACTGTGACAACAATTACATCACCTGGTTTGATAAATCAAAACTTGGCAGAAGTTTTGAATTGCCTACTACTTTACTGTATAATCACACAGAACATATATCTTGAATGTGTGTCAATGAAAGCTCAAAGTCATTCAACCCTTTAAAAATGATCATAAGAAACTTTAGGGCTCAATACAGTACAGATTTATGACAAATAAATGATAATACTCATTTGAGGGGCTGGAGTGATGGCACAGAGGTAGGGCGTTTGCCTTGCATGCAGCCAACACGGCCAAACTGAGTTCGATTCCTCCGCCCCTCTCGGAGAGCCTGGCAAGCTACCGAGAGTATCTCGCCCCCATGGCAAAGCCTGGCAAGCTACCCGTGACGTATTCAATATGCCAAACACAGTAACAACAAAGTCTCAAAATGGAGACATTACTGGGCATGCTAGAGAAAATCGATGAACAACGGGAGGACAGTGACAGTGAAAGGCCATGGGACATCTGAAGACCTAACAAAAGTTTTATATGACTGGACCAGAGAGGGCAAAAAGTAAAGGAATGGCAATAGACAACAACACTGGATAAAGTAAACAAGGACTGATCCTGAAAGGCCTCTGAAACAGATACAGGATTTGATTATTCTGAGACCAGTAGGAAGGCATTTTGCTGTTCTGAGCTTGGAGAAGTACACAATTTGTATTTGGTGCTCCGTGTGACTAGCATATGGAGTTGACATATATTTATCTTAGGGGTAGGGTAGGGTGTTTGGGCCACACCAATTGTATTTAAGAGCTCTTCCTGGCTCTGTGCTCAGGAGTGATCCTTGGCAGTGCTCAGGAGCCCATTATGGTTTTGGGGATTTAAACCAGGGTTATGGCCACAGTGGTGGCATACAGAGAACTGCCTCACCTCCTGAACTGTCTCTCAGGTCCTAGAGTTGGACAACACTGGAGACTTCAAGACTCATTTAGAGGCTCTCGATTGGAGTAATCAAAGTTGAGAGAATGTTAGCTGAAGGAACCGCAGTGAGCATAGAGAAGATGAAGTCTTTGTAAGATAGAAAGTAGAATATGTAGGACATTGTGAGTAACTGCATGTGGAAAGGAAGGAAAATGTTGAGATTGAGGTTTTTAGAGTGGGAACTTAAGAGATGGCGGAACAAGAAGAGATCTTTGACTTAGTAGAAAATGCTCTGTATGCTGGATTTGTCCTAAAGTTGAGTGACCTGTAGACTCTCTGAGAGGCAACTGAGAATATTAACAAGAAAAATAACTAATGGTACACTTTTTATAAAGGTTGAGGTTCTAAGTGTAGATGAGATCATCTCAGGAGGCTTTTACAGAGGAAAAGGGAATAGGGTTCAGAACAGAATCCTTCAGGATACCAGCATGAAGGGCTAGAGAGATAATATAGTGGGTAAAGCACTTTTCTTGCATGTGGCATTCAATTCCCAGCATCCCATATGGTCTTCCGAGCATGCCAGGAATAATGCTTGAGTGCAGAGCCAGAAGTATCCCCTGAACACCACTGGATGTAGCCCCAAAACAAAAACAAAATAGCGTGAAAAGGCCAAAGATAGAAACAACAGTGACTGAAAAGAAGGTTCCAGGAAAGAAGAGAGTATGGCTTAGAAACCAAAGAAGGGAAATCTTTTGTTTTGGCCACGCACTGCAGATAAAGCTCAGGGAGTTACTCCTGGCTCTGTGCTCGGAAGTTATGGGACCATATAAGGTGCCAGATATTGAACCTGAGTCAGCCGCATGTCATACTATGGTTCTGGCCCATGTTGTTTATTGTTGAAGGTGCTAGATCCAGTGATAATTCTGGGATTATGTCGTGCTAGAAATTAAACCCAGGGGTTTTGAGCCACGTTTTTGGCCCAGTGAGTAATTCTTATTTTCCAGCAGCGTTCCCAGCCTGGTTTCAGATTCATCAAATAGTTATTTGAACTCTTTCAAGGTTGGAATCTTATTCGATTAAGTCCTTTCAAACTGTGTTGTTCTCACTATTATTCCGTTCTTACTCTGTCCCAGCCAAATGCTTGAGCATAGCTTTCTGGGGTTGACTCTTGTCATCCTTTCGGTCCTATGTCATTGCAGGGAATCTTCGCAGCAGTTACTCCTCCTGTTCTCCCCCAGCCTATAATTTATAACTCTGGACTGTACTGCCCAGAAGTGTACTTATTTTCAAGTCTCTTTCTCCCTAGTTCAGAAGCCCCTTGTTTGAGATCATTATTTGAAGATATTTAAGACTCTTGGTTACTTTCATCTCTGACATGTTATATCACTTCTGTCTCAGGCCAGTTGTTCATTTATTTATGGCCTTTCCCAGGAGTTTGTTCTTTGTTCATCTCACATTTGTGGCATCTTTGTGGCCCCACTAGCAGGCACTAGAGGAAGTTGTCCTGAGGCAGAGTGAGCGTACACTGATACTTTGCTCAAGGAACCCAAGAATACTTTGTCCTCACCTGATCATTCCTGTTCAAAAGGCCCGCATAAGATACACGTTCAGAAGAAGTAGCCAGGAAAGCTACGTTGGGAAGAGGTTTAGATTGCATGAAAAATACCAAACGTCTTTAACTGAACAGCCCTCTTTAGTTTCTTCTGCATATTTCCTATAATCTCATCCTGGAATTCTTGACTGGAGTAAGGGCCATACTCACATGCCCGAGAAAGATAAATGTTACCTTCAGGATCTAGAGAAAGTGGTCTTGGGAGAATTTCCCCATTCTTCCTCATCCAAAAAAAGGAGGACATGTATGTCTTGAAGGTAGTGTCTAGACCTACCGTGGAAAAGGGAGAAAAGAAGGGATGGAAAGGATGAAATGGCTTAGCCTGTTCTAAGCAGCTAGTGTCCTTGTTGAAACTCAGAACACATGGAAAGAAAACATAGCTAGAGATAAAGGTGACTCAACTGGCCTGACCACCTTACCCCTGCCTTATTGCACATAGAAGAGTCCAAAGTGCAGTAAGAAGAATGCTGGGCAAACTTCTCCCTGCAGAAGCAAACTCTGCTTATTGACATTACTTTAAAGCCAAACCACTACAATAGCACGGCTCTCTTTTTGTCAAGAAGAAATCTTGTGTTCTCCTTGAAATGAACAGATGTCTTATCCTAAGTTCGCTGCTACAATTAATACATTAGTAATCGTGTGTGATAATTAAAATCAACTTCTATAAATTGTCACACAAAATTTGGCATTTTTTTAATAATATTGATTGGTGACTATCAAACTAATATC
>JAOXYA010004554.1:0-28042 GCA_028565675.1 Sorex palustris | reverse complement strand
CCCCCGCCTCTCTGTTATGAAAGGGAGGAACTTAGTATAGGACTAGGTTCAGCTGTTTTCCTTTATGTCCCACATATGAGCGCGATTGTTCTCTGTCTGTCCCTCTCCTTGTGCCGTGCTTCACTCGGCAGGATTCCCTCTAGATCCATCAGTGTCGTGGCGAATTGCCTGGCTTCATCTGGAGTAGTTACCACGTGTGCTCTTCTGTTGTGTGTAGATGTCATAGTTCCTTTACTTTCTTTTTTTAAGCACAGTGCCTTGCCCACTGTACTGTTTTCCCAGCCTTGCTGCCGTGTCCTTACCCAGGCACCTGTTCTTGGACACTTGGGTTGTCTCCAGATTTTGGCTGTTACGGCAGGTGATGTAGCACCCAAAGGAAGGTAAATGTCCTTTCAGAATAGAGTTTTTGCGCCCTGGGTGCAGACGCAAAGAAGTGGGATTGCCGGGTCCCGTGGAAGCTCAAGCCTAAGTTTTTTTGACAAGTGTCCAGATTGTTTTCTAAAGAGGGTTGGACGGTCGGCATGCCCAGCAGCAGAGTGTGAGGGCTCCGTCCCCGCCCCCCTCCCTGCCAACACTGGTGGTTTTTGTTCTCTGTAGGCGCCTGTCTCTCTGGGGGGCGGCCGTTTCTCAGCTCGGGACAGTGGGGCAGCGGGGTGTCAGTGGGTCCCGCCCCCGCGCACGCGCGTGTCATGGAACACCCGGCAGGAACTAAGCGGGTGAGGAGAGGCCATGGGCAGCTCCTTCCCCTGCAGGAGACATGGGCCTGCAGCAGCCTGGGCGCGGGGGTGGGGGGTGGGGGACAGCCCCCGGGGGCGCGGCCCTTGGACGATGGATGCAGCAGCCCTGCTGTGGGGCCTCCCCTCCAGGGCCGTCCTCGGGGATCCTCCCCAGGGGGTTCGTGTGGACGGCCACACGGTCCTGGGGGAGAGGGGCTAGGTGGGGAAAATTGACTCTGAGTTCCACGTTCCGGTCAGTTTGAAGTGGAATGTCCCTCCAGTTTGGGGAACGCCGCCTGACCCCTCCTCCGTGGGGTGTGGTTGTTGCCACATGTAGGGTGTGGTCGTTTGTTCTCTCGACATCGCCTGTGCCCCTTTGGGACCCCCGTCCCTTCAGGCCCTGCGCCTCCCGGGAGTGCCCCTAGCCCCTTCAGTGGCCTCATTCTCTCTGGGATTCGGGATAGTGGGGGCAGGGAGGGGTTGCACCTCCCCCCTTTAAGTTCTGGTCCCAGATCGAGCATCTTTTTCTTTATTTTTGTAAGAGAGTGGAAGGGAGCTGGAGCGATAGCACAGCGGGGAGGGCGTTTGCCTTGGATGGGGCCGACCCGGGTTCGGTTCCCAGCATCCCATATGGTCCCCCGAGCACCGCCGGGAGTAGTTCCTGAGTGCATGAGCCAGGAGTAACTCCTGTGCATCACCGGTGTGACCCAAACAGCAAAAAAAAAAAGTGGAAGCTCAGAGAAGCCGAGAGACCCACCCAGGGGAAGAGTGACGAGCTGGAGCAGGCTGGGACCGGATGCCCTAAGCATCAGTGCACACTGTCCTCCTGAGACGCCCAGCAGGGGCGCACAGCCAGGTCTGTGCCGGGACTCACCCTAGCCCAGTGTCCAAATTCATCCCTAACTTGGCATCTTGTGGGCCACTGTCATCTTCCTGCCTCGGCCCCTGGCTGGTGTCGGGGTTCAAAGATTGCGTTTGGGAGGCACCGGGAAACCTGGAGAAGCTGCCGCCTGCCCGCCCGCCATGCCCCTGCAGGGCTGTGGGCGGAGGCTTCCTCGGGCTCTGGCATGACCTCATTTCACCCCATGGTAGCCCTGCGGCCATGTCCATTTGCAGATGGGGACGTTGAGGCACGGCAGTGGAAGCGACTCCTCCAAGTCACCACACAGAGGGCCCAGCAGCCCCGCTCTGCCCCATGTCCCCCACCAGGAGCTGTGCTTCAGGCTGAGCGGTGTGGCCCAGCAGTTAGGTGCTGCCGGGATCTAACCCGGGGCCTCACCACTGGCACTCCTTCCCTGGCCCTCCGTGGGGGCCTCACCCCTGCAGGCTCTCAGCCCCGCAGAAACTTAGCTGCAGAGCAAGGCTGTCCGAGTCCCTGGGGAGAGTGGAAGACGTGGTGCAGGCTGGCTGGGCTGAGGGACTTGGCGGGGAGGACTGGGCCCCCAGGGGGACCTGGCAGGTTCTAATCCGTCATGCTGTAGCCCACCTGTACCGAGAAAGGTGGGTGGGTGCGCAGGCGCCGGAAGGTGGAGTCCAGTGTGGAGTGGGGCATCCTTTCTGAGCGTCAGTGTTCTCCTTTAAGTTCTTGGTTTCTAGGTCTCACCCAGGGGTGCTCAGGACTGACTCCACTCTGGGCGCAGGGATCTGTCTGCAGCCCCAGGAAGACTTCTTGGGGTCCCCCACTGCCTGCCAACCCCCCCGCCATCCTGGCTTAGTCCCACAGCCTGGCCGTCCTTCACCATGTCTTCCATTGCACCCCCTGGGTCTCCTGGTGGGCTTGGGAGACCTTCTGGGGTGCCTGGGATTGTAGCCAGTGTGCAAGGCAAGCGCCTCACCCATTGTACTATCGTTCCAGCCCCTCCTCCTTTATTTTTAAATTTTGTTAATTTTGGTGACTCCCAAGTGGTGCTCAGCTGGCCTGGGGTGAGCCTTGGCCAGCAGGGCCTCAGCCATGCAGAGCTGGGGGGCTGACTGGGGGGAGGGGTGTCCAGGCACGAGGCCTGGGTGCTTCATCCCTGCACAGCCATGGCCCCAAACTAAAATAAATCAGTAAAAAATAAATAAGAAAGCGCAAGGGGGAGAATAAGACCCCCCAACACACAGACACACAAACACACAGACACACAGACACACACACCAGCCTGTGGCGAACACTGTGAGTGGTGTGTGCCTGCGCCCTGTGCCAGGCTGCTGAGGAACGTCCTGAGTCCCAGTGACCTGTGGTCAGCACTTTGTGCTTTCCCATGCCCACCAGGTGTAGGGGCCAGCCTCTCTCAAAGCCTGAGTTTGCCTGGCAGGAAACGGGACGGGAGCAACGGGCCACACGCCCCCAGCCGTCGCCTCAGCAGGGTCTCTCCGGACCCGTTGGCCCTGTTCCCGGGTGGCTAATCCCCTACCAGTGCTGACCCCCAGGAGTGCTGCTGCCCTCAGTCCCCTGGGTCGTGCCAGGGGCTGGGACCCCCCGCTCTGCTAGGTGAGGGGAAACCGGGACGTGTCCAACCAGTCCCCCTGGACTGCAGGGCCAGTGTCTGGTGGGTCAGGTCCAGGCCTGGGGCGGGAGAGCGTGATCGAGTCCAGAACACTTCCCCGGCTGGCCGCTTGTTTGGGGTCAGACATAGGGCCGGCCAGCTGGGCGGATGGTCAGGGGACAGGGAGAAGCGCCTACCCAGGCCGCTTGCTCCTCGGCCCTGTTTCCCTCCCGCTGCGAGGGGCCCCTGCGCGGGCAGGGCGATGCCTGATGCCTGCCAGAGACCGCAGTGGCCCCTGACTCTGGCTCAGGGAGGCCAGCTCGCAATGGACTTCCTTTTCTTTTTGGCTAAATTAACATTTGGCATTTCAGGGTGCTGGCCGCATGCCCGGCCCCTCTGGCCTTCTGCCTGTCAGCTCCTTTGAGGCTATTTTTTGCCATTCACATGTTTGTTAACTATTATTGCTCCCCGGGACGAATGGGCCTACACGTGCGCACGCCTGCATGCGTGCCTGCCCACACCTCCACGCCTACCCCGGAGCCCCACGGAAAGGCTCAGGGCTGTGTGTGTGTCAGGGGGTGCGGCCTGGAGGTGGTCGCCCCGGGCAGAGGGATGGTGGGGCAGGGGGCTGCTCCCTCCTGTGTTCATCATTCTCAGATGAGCCCCCCCCATGGCATCCCTGTGTGCCATCCTCCACACCCCAGGGTGCCCAGAGGCCTGTGCGTCCTGCCCAGAGCATTTTAGTGGGTGTAGCGAGGACGCAGGGCTGCCTCCTCTGTGAAGAGCACCCAGGCCAGCCCAGGCTCTGCCCTGAGACTGCCGGCCCCCGAGGGGCGGGTCCCACAGCCCCAGCCCCCACTCACTCTCCTGGGTGGCACAGACCTCTCTGAGAGCCAGCTGTGTTCTGGGCCAGCCCGGCCACTCTGCAGTCTTGCCTTCGGGATGCCCCAGGGCCAAGTTGGACCCCGAGAGGAAGGAATTTGTAGCAGCGGGACTGGCGCCGTAGGTGGCTGGGGCCTTTTGCTGGGCACTGGTGGAGGAAGGGGAGGGTGCACTGCCTGCAGTAGTGAGGGGGATGGGAGAGGAGCTAGGGCGGGGCCAGGCCCCCGGGGCTGGGGAACTCTCCGGGTCCCTCAGCCTGTCCCCCGCCTCCGGTCCCTCACTGCTCAAGCATGCCAGTGACAAGCTGTGCCTTGGGGCCTCGGTGGTCCAGACTCTGGGCCGGCTCTCCTGCACATGGTGGAGGGCGCTCCTTGATGGCAGAGGACTGTCCCCTGCCCATCACACTGGGAGCTCCTGAGGACCAGGGCAGTGCCTCCCGCACCATCAGACTGGGCACTCCTCGGGGCTTTGGGCCCCTGTTCCCCACACCGTTTGCTGGGGTTGAGGGTCCTACGGAGGGTTTCACTCCAGAAGCTTTACGGGCGTGAGAGTTAATAAATACGGCGGGGGTGGGGGGGAGTGGCTTTCTCCGAGACCACCCGCTGAGCACGCAGAGAGGGCGGGGTGCAGAGGCGTGGTGGGTGGTGGGACAGGCTGGCGGGGGCGGGGGGAGCCTGGCGACTTTGCCCGCTCTGGGAAACCCTCGGCTCAGCACCTCCACCCCTGCTAGAGAGACCCCACGTGCAGCCCACTCTGCTGCTGTCCCCATGCGCTGCCCCTACTGCTACCAGAAGCCCAGCAGGCCCCAGGTGCACAGGTGGGAGCCACGCAGAGGCGGCAGTGCGGGGGCCCATGGGGGGAAGAGGCACCTCGTCCCTTCCCGCTCCCCTATTCGTGGGCACGGCCAGTGTGGCTGCTGCAGGGGGTGGGGCAGGCAGGTGGGCGAGGCTCCCCGACCCAGCGCCCCACAGTGCCCGTGGGCGAGTCTGGGTCCCTCTCCTCCTCCGGTAGGGTCTTCTCGCTCGCCTGCGCTGCCTCTTCAGCCTTCCGGCGGCAGGACGAGGGGCTTCCTGCCCCCCGCTGTGTCTGAGGTGGGCGCTGTCCCGGCCAGCCCCCAGCTGAGCTCCAGCTGGGACTCCTCTGGTCAGCCTCCTCCCTGGACGAGTCTGCAGCCGTCTGACCCGCGGCGCCCCCTCCGGGGACCAGGTGGTGCCAGGGTCCAGCTTCGAGCTCCTGGGTGTGGGACACAGGCTTCCTCCTGGCCTGTTCCCACCAGGTCGGGGTCTCCGCTGCCGCCTCGGCCTTAGCGCCTCTGTGCCTGGAGGAGGGCGGTGGGGGAGGGAGGGCAGCCCTGCCCAGCGTCTCCCGGGGTTTCTGCCTCCCGTGAAGCCTCACTGCTGTGAGCTAATGTCTGAGCTATCCCAGAGGGGCTGGGGAAGCAGCATCAGTAATAGGATTGCCACCTCAGCAACCACGACAGCAGCACCGACACGCACGCGGCCGTGGCGAAGGAGAGACCCCAGGGCCGTGATCAGCGACCAGGGATGGGCCTGGGGTCCACATGGTCCTGGCGACAGACCTGCCTTCCCTGCAGGAAACAGCTGCTGGCCAGCTCACTGCTGCGGGAGGGCTCCCTGCCCCCCAGCCGCCCCCATCCCCAACTCCAGCTCCTGCAGTCCTGCCCAGTCCTTGCGGCCGGGGCCAGTTGTCCTGTGAAAACTCTCCTGTCATAGTCCCATGGCCAGCGTGAACCCCGAGTTCAAGGCCGGGTGTCCCAGTGAGATAATAGCGGAACTGGCCCGGAACAGACAACCATGTCGTGTGGCACAGTGTGGCTTGACTGTAACACACCTTGGCTAGGAATCCTAGGTTACGCTGTGTGGCCTTGGGTAAGCGTCTAACCTCGCTGGGTCTCAGCTTTCATGCTGGGGAGTGGAAATAGAGAAGCAGGCCGCTTCTTCGTGTCCCCGCACCTGTCATTGCCAGCAGCGTTAGCCCTGATCATTAGCGTTATTGTTTGCTCTGGGGCTCTGCAGTGGCGCTGACCGGCTCTCCCAGAGGTGCTTGGGACCGTGCAGGGGGCACCCATTGGTTGCTGCGAGAGCGGATTTTCTCGTGCTGGTGAGCTGAGCATGAAAGATTTGCTTACAAAATTTAGTACAGTCTACAGCGATAGGTCGGCCATGTGCCTAGCACGCGGCTTGCCCAGTTTGATCCCTGGCATCCCAGGCGGTTCCTGGTGCTGCTAGGGCTGATTCCTGAGTGCAGAGCCAGGAGTGAGCCCTGAGCTCTCTGGGTGTGACCCAAACCCAAACTAACCCAAACCTTAGAAGGTCAGGAAGTGAGTTTATCGTAGTGTAGTAGATGCGTGGGGGTCCCTCCCTCTCCTTTCCCTTGGGTGGGATGTCACTCGTCCTGTGCCGTGATGCCCGGTCCAGTGTCCTGTCTCTGCTCTCCACCCACCTCCAGTGTGTGATGGCCTGGCTTGTCCCTGCATCATTCTCTGCCCAGTGTGCACTTTCCCTGTCTGGAACCTGGCACCCGCTGGGCCACCGTCAGACTCACCACCGCCGTTTCCTGGCGGCTCTTTTCCTCTGGTCACACCACGAGTGCCTGGGCGCAGTCCCTGAGCTCTGCAAGCCGTGCGGGTCTCTGGACTGCACCCACTACCTGCTCTCCCGCTTGCTCCTGGGTGAGCTGCCTGCTCAGTGCCTTGCCCTGGTGTTTGGGCCCTGCCTGACTCTGCAGCCTGGGTGTGAGGGAGCAGAGGGGGCTGGCTTCCTTTGCCTGGCCCATCTCCCATCCCCCGCTGAGTGGACACCTCTCCATGGGGGAGATTCAAGCTGACTCACTGCAGCCCCGCCCTTCCGTTCCTGCGGTAGGGGAACCCGTTTCGCCAGCCCTGTATTAGTTCCGTGAGAGCAGTAGCACTTCATGGGGTTCATCTGGGGAACTCCTTTGGGCATGCGGCTGGAGAGATGGGGGGCGGGGGGGTTGCACAATTATAAAGTAACAGGGGGAGGGTGTTGGGAGGACCCTCCCAGGATGAGAGATGCATGCTGAAAGTGGACTATAGGTTGCTGCTCAATGCCTCTTTGGCAGGCCACAGCACACAAAAGGAGAGCGGAAACCAAAGGGGTGGGGGTGGGTGGGAAGGATACTGGGATCAGCGGTGGAGAATGGGCACTGGTGGAGGGATGGGTACTCGATCGTTGTATAACTGAAGCCCAAGCACAAAATTTGTATGTCTACAACTGTACCTCATGGTGTTTCACTAATAAAAATTTCACCAAAAAAGAGAAAGTAACGGGGGGTATTGGGGGTGGGGGGATAGGACAGTGGGGGAGGTGCTGACTCCACCTGGGGCTGACTGCAGCACCCCCTGTGCAGAGGCAGGCCTTTAGCATCACCAGGTGTGGCCGAAATGCAAGACAAAGGAAAAAGAGGGAGAGGGAGGGAGCGGAGACAGAGGGAGGGAGAGAGAGAGAGGGAGAGAGAGAAGGAGAGAGAGAGGGAGGGAGATGGGGGTGGAGGTGGGGGAGGGGTTGGACTCCCGTATAGGGCCTGGAGGAAAACCCTAGAAGCCTCCAGCGTGGAGGCCCCGGAGCTCTCAGTGCCCATGTCCAGCCTGCCCTACCGGTCCTCAGAGGCCCCTGGGCCTTGGGCCCTTCTCACGTTCAGCACAGTGAGGCCTGCCCGCCCCCCTTCCTTCCTACACCTGACAGTGCTCAGGGTTATTTCTGGCTCTGTGCTCAGAGATCCCTCCTCTCTGTCAGGTGCTGGGGGTCCAACTGGGGTTGTCCGTGTGCAGGACAGGCGCCCTGCCCCCCGTGCCACCGCCCTGGGATTCGGAAAGGAATGCCCATGACCCCCTGGCTGGGGCTGAGCAGGCCCGGGGGCTGGGGCTGGGTTAGGCTGGGGGTCCGGACCTCGAGGGGGGATGCGGAGGCCTGCCTGGCTCTGCAGGCTAAGGAAGTATGGCTCAGGCTCAGCCAGCCCAGCGCCTCTTCCTGCTTCTGGGGGCCACCGACTCACCTCGTCGAGTGCCCGAGGCACCTGATGGAGGCAGTGACCCCTGGACAGGTGGCCTGCATGACCCTACTCTCCCCTGGAACCTCACCCCTGCTCTGCAGGTGGGAAACGAGCTGTGTGTGTGGAGCGGAGTGAGCGGCCCTGTTCAGCTGCTCTGGGCTCGTGCTGCTCTGCTCGCAGACCTGTGTGTGTGTGTGTGTGGGGGGGTGCCACCCCCCTGCCGCACCCCCCGGGGCCGCGCCCTCCGCGCGCACCTTGGCAGCGCGCCTCTGCCTTCTCTGCAGGGAACAGGTTGTTCAGTGTCATCCGAGGGAACAGCGAGGTCCTGAGTGCCTCTGCCGCAGGGCGTGGGAGGGAGGAAGGTGCCGGCCTCGCTGCAGGGAGCTTGTCACTTGTCCCTGATGGGGAGTGGGCGGCATCCAGACGGCGCACAGCGCCTGCCCTTCCCGCTGCTTGAGGGCCTGAGCCCCACCTCAGCTCCTCACCCCGAGTCCTTCTCCTCGTTTTTGGGCCCATGGGTGTGACTGTGAGCACTGCCTTCTGGGGACCCCGCGGCCTCCCCCAGGCCAGGTAGGAGGTGGGGAGGAACCTCGTCCACCCCCACAGCCCAGACCAGGCCAGCCTCTGTGCTGAGAGGGGGCCTTGGAGGCTGGTGGGCGGGAGCACTCAGGTGCACTGCAGGAGCGGGTGGAAGGGAGTTTGGGGTGTGGGGAGCTGGTGGCAGTCCTGGGAAGGAGGGCTGATCGAGGGAGGGGGGGGAGCCGGGTTTGTGGGAGCTCCGGGGAGGGTGAAGGCATCCACAGGATCTGGTGAGGGGGAGGGGAAAGGAGAGGCTGGGAGGTGGGTGGGGAAGGACCCTGCCTCAGTGGAGAAACGCGGGGGCATGCCAGGTAGGTCTGTGTGGGATCCGTGGGTGAAGGCATGCCACTGGGCCTGGCACTCTGGGCCCGCGGTGCTCTTTCGCCACGGGCTCGGTGATCAGGGCTTCTCGGGGGAATGAGTCCACTCTGGTCACAGCCGTGGCCCCCTCGACCAGCCCACGGGCCCGGCTCTACCGCGCTGAGGCCCACCTCACCCTCTTCTCCAGAGCTTCTTGGCATTCCTGCCCCTTGTCTGAGCTTTGCTTTCTGGGACCCCCGGAGTCTCAGAGCTGGAAAGAACTTGAGCTGTCGTCCTCCACTCTGCACTTTCAGCAGCTGAATCCCAGAGAGACGCGGTGCTTCCCCCCAGTCCCCATGAGGTGTGGCGCTGGTGCAGTGACTGGCACCGATTGGGACGCTTCTTGTCTTGAGACATGGTCCCTTTCCCAGATTACCTTGTGCAGTGATAGATTCCCAGCCTTTCCGAAGTTGGGAGCTCTGAAAACTGGACATGTCTGTCTGAAACATTTGGCAAAATGTGCAGAGGCAGGCCTTTACTACAGATGTCTACTACAGATGTGTTGCGGGAACGAAGAGGGGCCATGTAACACCTGAGTGTTTGTTTTGTGATGAGGAATTTGCAGGGAGAAAGGGCTTACGGCCAAGTCCTCTGGAGCATAGGCTCCATTAGAAAGTTGCAAGGCTGTGTCTGGGAGGGTTCATTGGCCTGGGCTGGCCTGGTCAGTGAGCATTTCCCTCCCTGCGCCCTTAAGGAGGGCTGAGAAGAGGAGGGGCTCTCAGACACCAACGCTTCTTCCCTGGGGATACTGATAGGTGTGTTTGTGTGTGTGTGTGTGTGTGTAGTGTGTGTGAGTGTGTGAATGTGTGTGTGCGTGCGTGTGCGTGAGTGTGTGTGCGTGTATGTGAGTTTGTATGTGAGTATGTGTGTGAGAGTGTGAGTGTGTGAGTGAGTGTGTGTGTGTAGGGCTGGGGGTGCAGGGGCACATAGCACATAGCTATCCCAGAGTGCAGGAAGAGTGTCTGTGTCTCAGCCACTGACCTGGGGGCTGAGTCCTGCAGCTTACAGTGCATCTTTGGGTCCCAGCATTGGGGAGTGCACGTAGGCTGGGGCTGGAGGTACAGCACAGAGGTGACGCACTTGCCTTGCATGTGGCTGCGACCGCAACAGCAGTTTGAATCAGGTGTCACACGTGGCCCCCCCAGCACCGCCAGGTGTGGCCTCTCCAGTGCTGCCAGGCCGAAAAATGGAACAAGATCTTGTCGGCTCAGGCTGTCGTAGTGAAACGCACAGACCCAGTGGCTTACTCTTTTGTACAGTTCCAGTGGTTCCGGCGCAGGACTCAAGTTGGGCGGGGCGCCTGTCCCCAGCCTGTCTCTGTGCGCGAGCTCAGTGAGAACGTGCTGCCATCTCTCCTTAGAGTGGCACGGGCCTCCTTGATGAATGGGGCCCACCCTTATCACCCCACGTAATCTCTGAGGGGCTTAGGGCTTCAACCCGTTCATTTGAAGATTAAAACGTTTTTAAATTTTGGGGCCATACCTGGCAGTTGGGGGCTGCTCCGGCTCTGTGCTTAGGGGTTGCCCCCTACCGTGTGGTGCCAAAGACCGAACCCAGGCTTCCTGCATACAGATGTGTCCACCTGTCGAATTCTTTCCAGCCGGAAGGAAGCGTTGTTCATAGTGCTGCTTGGGGCAGAGCCTGGTGCAGGCCGTGCTGCAGAGGCTGGTGGCTGATGCCGTCAGGACAGGGCAGGGAGGCGGGACGGAGTCCAGGACCTCACACGTGCTCCACTCATTTTTCCCCACTGGAAACATCGTTCTGCTTCCAGCCTGGGGTGGCGGTGTGCTAGCAGTGGTCATGGTACTGGGGGCACTCCTACAGTGCTGCTGGGGTTGGACACGGGCCTCACACACGGCCCGCCTGCCCTCCCGCTCACCACAACCCCCAGGCACCGTCGGTGAACTGGGGTAGGTGGGGGACGCACAGTCAGTCCCCTGACCAGGAGGGCGGGCACCTTCCTTGGCGTGAGTGCACCTTCTCTGTGGGAGGGCAGTTAGTCCTCGCTTTTCTTCATCCTTAGAGGCTCGACTTTAGCAGGACAAGGGGATTCCCCTTTTAGAGGAGCAGGTGGGGGTGGCATCCAGCTGTGCTGGGGACTGAACCTGAGACTCCCTGATGTGATACAGCTCCTGCCCCTGCAAACATTTTTATGGTCTCAGCTCTTCAGGACCAACGCCTTGAAAGCCAGGAGCGCTGTGAGCTCCTGTATGTGATCATGCAGATCCGGCAGTTCGGGTTCTTGCCACGTGTATCCCTTACACCTTGCTGAAGTGTATTAAAGCAAACCCCAACCACTCACCAATTTATCTGCATACAATTTCTATGTATTTTGGTGGGAGAAACGTGCCCAGAGACCAGAGAAATAGTGTTTGCTTGTGGCCAACCGGGTTTGATCTCTGGCACCACACAGGTCCCCCAAGCACTGCCAGGTCTGATGCCTGAGCAGAGCCAGGAGCAAGCCCTGAGTACTGTCAGATGTGGCCCCAAACCAAAATAAAGCGCCCAGAGTTGATCTCTGCCCAGTCACTCGTGCCTCTTTCCCCACTGACTTCTCTCCGAGAGTACGGGAATTTGGATAAATTAAAGCAGGACTTAAGGGGCTAGATAGCCCAGCGGGGAGGGCATTTGCCTCGCACGTGGCTGACCCGGGTTCAATCCTCAGCATCCCGTATGATCCCCTGAGCACTGCCAGGAGTAATTCCTGAGTGCAGAGCCAATACTAGCCAGTACGCACCCCTGTGCATCGTTGGGTGTGACCCAAAAAGCCAAAATAAATAAATCAATAAATAAATGTAAAATAGGACTTAAGAAGAAAATTGGGGCTGGAGATAGGTCCAAGGGCAAGTGCGTGCCAGGGCTCCATCCCCACCCCACATGGTCCTGAGCATAGACAGGAGCGACCCCTCCCCAGCACAGGGCCGGAAGATCCCCCAAACACTGTCTCCCCCTCCCCACAAAAAATGCATATATATATAGAAGGGATACGAAAGCAGTGTAGTGGAAGGTGCATCAGGCCAAAGCCAGAGGCCTGGGCTCTGTAATTAAACACCTTCATGTTCTCATGTGGAGCTTCTCCCCAGGGCCACGGAGGGGCTTCGGGACAGCCCCCGCCTCCCTCGCACAGGAAGAGTAATCATTTTCTAAACGGTCCCGCAGAGGCTGAGGCTCCCCTGGGACGACAAGTGATCCAGCTCAGGGAGAATCTGGGTCACTTTATCTGGTGCCACGGGGCCCTTCCGGCGCGGGGAGAAGCCGTGGCCAAGGCACAGGCCTCGGTGCCCGGGTGCCCCCCAGGGCTCTGCCCGCTGTTGCCTGCGCCCTGCCCCCCCGCCGACATTAATGCTTCTGCCTCATTCCTCCCCGACTAATGAGCGTCTCTCCCTCCCCTGACGACCTAAGCCTGTTTACAGAAAATACCAGCATCTTGAATAAACAGTTCCTGTCAGCCCCGAGACCTGGGGGTGCTGGGCTTGCCGGGGTTCCCGCCCGTGCTCTCTCGGGGGACCCAGAGCGGGCGAGGGTGGACTGCGGAGCCCGGCTCCCCCCCAACCCCCCCAGTCAGCTTTCTCTGGCTGCAGCTCTGGTGTGACCCGTGTCTGCCTGCCTTCCACTCACGGCGACGGTCAGAACCCCCTTTTCTGAGCTACACAATGTTGGAATGACTCTGAGGTCACCTCACCTCGCTCTTGTCCTGGAGTGGGGCCCAGGGGTGCAGTGACCCAGCCAGGGGCACAGCTACACAGCCCATGGGGACCGGCACACAGCACTGTCCTGTGGGAGGACCCCCCACCCCCGCACGGCAGCCTGGACCCGCCTGCGGTCAGTGCAGTCAGGCCTTCCCACAGCGACGGGACAGACGCCAGGGACAAGGCGTTCTGCCTGCCCTCGGGGAGGAAAGAGTGGCACAGGCCTCAGGTTGCTCTGAGGGCTACTGGTCCCTGACCTGGTCTTCCGGCACCAGCTGAGGGGTGACCCTCCAGGTCCAGTTCTCTGTGGACCCTCTCCAGAGATGCGGGGCCATGGCTGTCCTCAGAGTGACCTCAGGGATCTACTCAGGCGCTTGCGGGCGTGGCCAGTCCTCCTGCCTGCTGGGGAATGGCGTCCGTTTGACCTCCCAGCACCCCGTCAGCCTTTACGAGATAGCCTAATTCTTGGGGGTCCGGGGAGGGCGGGCGGTGCCGCCATGCTCCCGTGGCTGGCAGGTCTCCAAGCGTGGGCAGGAGGGGAGTGCGGCCGGGTAGCGTCTGGAGGAGCGTCTTCTGTGATGCCCCTCTGTCGTTCTCAGTGTCCGCCAGGCGGGCACCCGGCCGTGACCGCCCTTACTCGTTCACTCTGATTTTAGTCTGAGGAGGGAGCCAGATGTTTGTAGTTGCCCAAATGTTTTCTATGGTAGCGCTGAAGAACAGAGAGGCTTGGAGGGGTGCAAGGGCATGCATTCCAGAACCTTCCAGGGGGACAGAGCCAAGCTCGTGATTCACCCTCCAGGGGCAGTTGAGATGCCTCCCACCCTGTGTCTCCCGAGCACCCATCCCAGCGTTTGCTTCAGCCTTCCTCAGTGCAGTCGCCATAAGGACTGTGTTCTGGAACCACCATCTTCCTACCCGGGCACGACAGCCCGGAAGGGCCCAAGCGCACGCCCTGGCCTGCCTTCATCCTGAGCACGCACTGAACCAGGTTCATGTGGCTATAGAGCTCCTGGGCTTTCTGAATGCCACCTAGACACCCTCCCATTCCGAGTGTGACCTTGAGAGCCATCTGGGTTCTGTTGAGGATGCCATGGAAGGGCTGTGGGACCAGGGGGTAGAGGATCGGGCTGCGTGTCACTGTCCTTCACTCCTCACACGTTCCTGGGTCAGGGGCGCCTCCTCTCAGCCAGCGGGTGACAGGACAGGGCTAAGACGGGGTGCCCGGAGAGCCCCTCTCGACTGCCCCTCCCTGCCCCCTGCTGTCTTGGACGCTGCCCACGATGCAGAGAGGACGTGAGGGCGTCTCCTCTTCCCTGGATGGAGGTGGGGTCCTGAGCTTCCCACAGAGGGGGCCTGCCGCTGCTTGGAAGGGGCCCGGCATGTCCCAGAAGGTGTCCACGTGGGACTCTGTTGTCCGTCAACATGGGTGGGAAGCCCCGCACAGCCCGTGCACCTGTATTGACATGTCAGCCCAGCTGTCCGCCAGGCCGGGCCCTTCTGGGCCCTTCTGGGCCTTCATGCCAGGCACTGCTGAGCATATGGACTGTGTTAACCCCTGCTCTGCCGTGCGGTTAGGGTGCGGGTCTGCCGACTGGGGGTGGGCAGTCTAGGGAGGCCCTGTCCAACTAGCACCTTCGGGTGGGGGTTGCCAGGGAGGAGGGCAGGCAGGCCCCTGGCCTGGAGCGGCTCTCAGGCCTCTGTCCTGTGTTCCCTGGCTCAGAACCTTGGGGGGGGGGTGACTCTTGTCTGAGCCCGTTGGCGTGCAGTCCCTTGGGTACCGTGCCTGCAGACTCCCTGCTCTCCTTGTGCCCATCACACACTGGGAAGGGGCCATCAGTGCTCCCCAATTGGGCTTGCTTTTACTGGGGGTGGGCGGGGGCGCACTTCTGGTAGTGCTCAGGGATTGCTCCTGGCTCTCACTCGGGAGTCTCTCCTGGCAGAGCTCAGGGCGCCACTCGGGATGTTAGGGATTGAAGCCGAGCTAGTGCCCGTCCCTGCTGTCCTGCTGTGCGCACGGGGAGGGAATATGGGGTTCCCCTGCAAGTGTGCTTGATGCCCTGTAGCCAGGGCAGGATGTGGGGATTGTGCAGAGGCCCCAGGGCAGGACGGACACATGTCCTGAGCATAGGCCATGTCTGTGTGGAGCTGTGGATATGGGGGCACTGGAACTGCTCGTGCCGAGGGGTCCGGGCTCAGCTGTGGGCGGGTTTGGAGGAAGGCAAAGATGGTCGTGAGGCCCTTGCTCCTGAGCCTCCTTAAGGCCAGAGGATGAGCCGTATGATTGTGCTCAGGGACCACTCTGACGGTGCGTCCTCCGGCTGTGTGGACATTCCGTGTGTGCCTGTCGGTTACAGGAACTACAGTCCTCGAAGGTATTGTGACTCCGGGTTTTCAGACCCCCCCCCCCCCCGCCTCAAAGGTCACCAGCTGGTGGGCGCTGGAAGTGTGATTCCACCCAGGTTGTGTGCAGGGCCTGGCTGGGGGGTGGCAGGGTGGCAGGGGGCAGGGCCCCCACCTGGCTTCCAGCCCTGCAGGAGGTTGGGGGTAGCTGGGGCGGGGGAGGGGAGGGCTTCTTTGTGGGCTGCTTCCTGGGGAGGTGGCGAGGGGAAGCTCCCTGTCACCGTGATGAGCTGCCTTCAGCCTGATCCTGCCCGCCCTCAGCTCCCAACTTAGAGGGGGGTGGGCGGCGGCCTCCTGCCGGGCTGTGCTTGGGTGTGGAGGGGTCCCCACTGCCTCGTTACCCCCTGGGTCTCAGGGCGTGGAGGATCTGCCACCCGGGAGAGAAGGGTCTTAGGCCAGCAGGTGCGCAGGCAGGCTCTTGGGGAAAATGGGGTGGTGGGATGGATTTGTGAAAGCCCTGCCCACTGCCCACTGATGGAGTCGCCTGTGTCAGGCCAGGCTGATGCAGAGAGGAACTGTCTGGCCCAGCCGCTGGGCTGGTGGGCTGGGTCATGAAGGGGTGCCTTCGGGGAGGGGTTTGCACCCGTTTTGTGAGCCTGGGGGTTAGGGTGCTGCTCCATGTGGAGTGGGTGCGGGGAGCCGGGCTCCCCAAAGGTTCTGATCCGTTGCATCAGAGGTGGTTGGCCCCAGCCAGGGAGATGGTGCGGCCGCTGCCCGACGGGCATCCGCCCACCAAGGCCACGTGCTGCTCCAGGCTGGCGCAGAGGACACCTTCCCCCGTGGCCGCAGGGACGCACGTGTGCTGAGCCATCTGTCTCCCCGTCACATTCTGCCTGGCTCTGCTGTGCGGGTGGCACGTTCCCTGAGCACTGGGACTCGCTAATCCCTGGGGCCCTGTAGCACCTGCCCGGTCCTGGCACAGGGCGAGCGAACGTCTCCTTAAACCAGGCCACGGCATGGCCAACTGTATGCAGGACCCGGAAATGGGGGGCATGAGTGAGGAGGAGATGTCACCGAGACCCCGCTCTTCCTGGATCCCACCTAAAGACGCTCTTGCGGATACCCCCCCCCAGCCGAAACGCCAGCAGAACAGGGGCGATGGGGCGGTAGCAGCCCCCTGCCTAGCCTGCAGATTCCTGGCACCACACATGGTCTCCTGAGCCCTGTCAGGGGTGAGCCCTGAGCACAGAGCCGGGAGTCAGCCCCGAGCGCAGAGCCAGGAGTCAGCCCTGAGCACTGCCGGATGCCACCCCAAATGATAAAGCAGCAGCAGGTTGGTGAAACTTTCTCTGGCGCTTCCAAGACTTCCATTTCTTTCCTTCCATTCCTGGAGGGAGGGTTGGGCTCAATGCTCAGGAGTCCCCTTGGTGCAGGAGTCTAAACCGGAGCAGGCCACATGAATGGCAAGTGCCTTAGTTCCAGTAGTGTTAGCCCCAAGATGCACATTTTCTGTTTTGGCCTTAAAAAAATCCATTTTCATCCGTGTAAATGTAGCTGCCACTGTCACTGTTGCTGTCCTCCTGTTGTTCATCGATAGCACAGCCCTAGGGCGTTTGCCTTGCGCGCAGCCAGCCCGGCAGAGCTGGGTTCGATTCCTCCGCCCCTCTCGGAGAGCCCGGCAAGCTGCCGAGAGTATCTCGCCAGCATGGCAAAGCCTGGCAAGCTCCCCGTGAAGTATTCGATACGCCAAACACAGTAACAACAAGTTTCACAATGGAGATGCTACTGGGCCCGCTCGAGCAAATGTAGCTGCATAGCCAAAAATTTGCCTCTGCTGATTTTGTGTACGCCCCACCCCCACGCTGTGCCACTCGCCCCACTTGGAGCTAGCTGGGCCCCCAGGAAGGTGCGACCGGCCGCCTCCCGTGAGCCATGTCCCCAACCCTGCTGCTTTTTTTTTTCCCACTCCCAGATTAACAGTTTAATTCGTATTTTCTTGCTGGATGTACCAATGAATGCTTTCCGGTGATAACCCTACATTATCTCCTTTTCTGTTTGTTTGGTGTTTGGGCCATCCATACCCAGCAATGTTCAGGGCTCACCCCTGGCTCTGCGCTCAGGATATATCCCTGGCAGTGCTCAGGGGACCATACGGGATGCCAGGGATCGAACTCGGGTCAGCTGCCTGATGTCATCGCTCTGGACCTGCGTTGTTTTCTTTACTCTAACAGTGCTGAGGTCAGTCTGATGGCCTTCATAGAATAGGGCGCGCTCTGGAGGTGATGGGCTGGCGTCTGCTCCGTGCTCCCCAGGTCTCAGACATGAGTCAGAGGTTGGTATCCCGTGTGCTGACCCCTAGGCCTCTGCTGTTTCTTTTCTGCGTTTGCTTCTGTTTGTGGATCATACCTGGTGATGCTCAGGGTCACTCCTGGAGGTGCTGTAGGGACCCTGTGCTGCCGAGACTGGACCCAGAGTGCCACGTCCGCTCCTTGTGCTGTATCCGGCTTATTCTTCCTTTCATTTTCTCGGCTCTACCATGCGCTTTATGTAATCGCTCAAGTGATCCAATCTGTTTCTTTTCTGTTTTGTTTTGTTTTGGGTCCGCACCCTGCAGTGTTCTTGGCTCTGCATTCAGAGCCTGATGGGGTTTGGGGAACCCACTGCACTATCTCTCTGGCCCCTCCAATCTGATTCTTCTGAAATATTGAGGGGAAGCATCAGTGGAAGAAGCAAATGAACCCATGTGAAACACGCTGCTCAGGCCCAGGAGACGGCTCAGGGCCTCCGAGTCTCCTCTGGATTCCACAGTGCCGGGCTGGTACCCAGGCACCAAGGAGAGCGATTCGCATGGTGCTGGCTGTGTAATTCTCAAGGCTCCAGGGCACGCGGGTGAACCCCCTCCTGCCCACGACCAGGTGTGCAGATACCAGCAAGTGCAACAGCAAAGGAGCGAGAAGAGGGGGGAGGTCAGGCCACAGCGTTCAGCCGGTTCCCTGGCTGCAGTGCAGCCTACTCCCGATAGTCTCATCACACACGCCCCACCTTGCTCAGTCACCTCCACACCCTGTCCCCAGGCATCCCTTCATCTGCTTCAGGACCTGCACCAACCTCTTCTGGATCTTATTTTAGAGGAGGCACTTTTTAAAAATTTTATTTTATTTTTTTATTATTTTTTTCTTTTTGGGTCATACCCAGCGATTGCTCAGGGGTTATTCCTGGCTCTCAGCTCAGGAATTACTCCTGGCGGTGCTTGAGGGACCATATGGGATGCTGAGGATCGAACATGGGTTGGCCACATGCAAGGCACATGCTCTCCCCGCTTTACTATCGCTACGGCCCCTTATTTTATTTTTATAAAGTTGTCCACAGTAGTTCATTACATTTCATATTCAAACAGCAATCCCACCACCATAAGAGGAAAGTGTGTGAAGATTGTTGCATTTCACCCTGGAGCCATCTAAGCCCTTGCATTACAAGAGATTACAAGCGTGTATGTTGAACTCAGATGTGTGCTGCTTTGGTACGTCAGTGGGGTGGAGTGTGAGAGGTCGTGTGGCTGTGAGTATGGCCACGTGCTCCAGGGTGTTCTATGTTGCTCTCTTCCGGGAGCTTTGTGTTACAGTCTCTGGATCTTGGCTGTTGATGAGATTACACGGCGCCAGGGGCAGTGTGTGGGTGTGACTGCCAAGCTATGGAAAACTGGGGACGGGGGGGGGGGGGGCAGGAGGCCCAGCCCCGTTATGAGCAGGCTTGGAGATCTCAGTCATGGGTGCTGCATACCTGGGTTTTTCTGCAGATTCCCCATAGGTAAAGCTCGTATGAGCCTGTGGGGAATGGCCTTGAGCATGGCAGCGGTTGAGTTCTGGAAGTTTTTAGTTGCTGGGGTTCTGCAGGGGCAGGGAGGTAAACTCACCCCCCCTGCCCCGAGGTGCCCCGTGAATATAGCCTGGTGTGGGGTCAGGACATTCTCGAGGAGGCACTTCTGACAGCACTCAGGGTCACCCCTGGAGATGCTGGCAGAGGAGGGGCCATGCCAGGGATGGAATGAAGGGCTTGCGTGTGCCGGCCCTGTGCTCTGCCATGGGAGCCCCACCCCAGCCCCTCCAGATAATTCTCATTAGTGGGACATGAAGTAGGCATCTCTTGGTTCCTGGGTTCTTCTACCAAGCGTGGCTTTGCGTGATTCCTCTTTAAGGACAAAGACTTTCATCCTACGGCTCTGTCTTGTTTCACAGACTTTGTTTCTCTGGTCCTTGTTCCCGGTGTCAGAGAAACCTGTGTAATCATCAGGTTGTTGCTAAAATGCAACAAAATGTTTGAGAGGGAGGGGTCTCTTGAGGAGAGGTTATTTGGGGAGGGGGGTTGGGCCAGGCCGGGTGGTTCTCGCTCAGAGGTTGATCCTGTGGTGCTTAGAGGGTCATTCCTGGAGGTGCTTAGGGATTTGTGGTGCCGGGCATTAAACTTGGGTCTGCCATGTGCAAGGCAAGAGCCTGAAGTCCTGCACCATCTCTCTGGCTCAGAAATGTACTTTTTATTTGTGGTTTATTTTCCTGGTTCTTGAGCCATACACACCTGGTGTTTCTCAGTGCTTTCTCCTATCCCAGTGGCCCTGTGGTTTCTCTTCCTTTTCTCTCATGGAAGGCTTGGGGGACTAAAGTTCTTGCCAGGGATAGAATTGGAGTGAGCCACATGCAATGCAAGTGCCCTACCCACTCTCTGGCTCAAGAAAAGAGAGTTTATTTAATTTATCTTTTTGCGTTTTTGGGTCACATCTGGCAATGCTCAGAGGTTCCTCCTGGTGGTGCTTGGGGGACCATACGGGATGCTGGGGATCAAACCTGTGTCGGTCATGTGCAAGGCAAACACCCTACATGCTGTACTATCTCTCTGGCCCGAGGAGAGAGTCTATTGATAGGAATAAGGAGAGGGTGATGGGGTACCCTAAGATGACAGAGTGATGGTCAGAGTTGGGACTGGATGTGGGGCTGAGCTGGGGGACAGTGATATTCAGCAGGGAGGGGTGGCTGAGAGGAAAGCAGAGGAGTGTTCAGCTCAGAGAACATGTGGCCAGACCCCAAGGATGTCCCCAACCCCTCACTCACATTCAAGGACAGGAGAAACTTCTCATCGTGTGGCATTGAGTATGGCACTCAATAATGGTGCATCTGGTTGTCCTTGACTAGATTAAGAAACGTTTAAAACATATAGCAATTAATCATCATTATTATGAAAAAAAAAAAAAACTCAGGTTGGTGGGTCGGAGAGATAGAACAGGGGTAAGATACTTGCCCTGTGTAAGACCAATCCTGATTTGGTCCTGGCACCACCAGGCCCTATCAAGAGTGATCCCTGGGCATGACTGGGTGTGGCACCCAAACAAACAAGAGAGTTGGTTGCAGGGTCTGGAGAACAGCTCAGTGGGCTGGAGCCCCTGGTCTGCGTGCAGAAGGCCCGGGTTGGTTCCTGGTGCTGCCTGGTCCCTCAGAACTGACCTCTGAGCCCTGCTGGAGTGTCCCCCACACTAACAAGTACGGGTTCTGTTACAATCCAGATCAAAGATAACCACCAAAGAGAGAGTTGGCACCTTGCAGTTTCCACGCTAAGGGGTGCATCATGCCTGAGAGGGCCCCCCTTGGCAGGGAAGCAAGGCCAGAGCCTTGGCAGGGACCCGGCGAGCAGGTGGGCCTGGGAGAGTTTTGCTCATTGTGGTTTTGGTTGCTCGTTTTCCCTGCTTGGTTTTGTTTTGGGCCACACCCAGTGATGCTCAGGACTGACTCTGGCTGTGTGCTTAGGGATCACTCCCGGAGGGGGGGGGCTCGGAGGACCGTCTGTGGTCGGCCATGCTGGGCCGGCTCCTCCCGCTGCACTGCTGCTCCGGGCCTCTTCCTTTTCTCTTCCTTTTCTCTCTGAGTCCATCTCAGGCTTCACCTGGCTCTGCTCCAGTGCTGCCACTCCCAGCGCTCCGGAGTCACTCAGGACAGCTCTCCCACTCAGCCCTCCCGGACCCTAGAGCGTCAGGGTCTCCACGTGCCCGAGGCTTGACCCCCAGGCCTGGCTTCCTGCCAGCGAGCAAGCGAGGCCGACTCTGCAGGCCAGCAGTTGCTGTGGCAGGGAACCGATTAGTTCCAGTGCATCCAAGTATCTGAGATGCAGAAAGACAGGGTGTGGTTTCCACAGTGGGGGCACCAAGAACCCTGCCTTGGCACTGACCCCTCCCCCTGGCCTCACAGGGCCCTCTTCCCCTCATGCCCACCCTTCCTGGCTTGGTGGCACATCTCTCAGGTCTGTCACTGTCTCTGTTGGCTCCAGTCAGACGTTCAGGCCTGTCACAGGGCTGCCTGGTTCCGAGTGTCCAGAAGGGCAACTTGGGACGCTGTGCTGCCTGACCCCGGGGCCTTTGCCAAGGCCTGCCAGGCCTTGGGTGAGCCGGCAGAGTTCCCGCCATCCCCCAGGGCCCCCTCTGTTTGATAGCGCCCCAGCAGCAGGAAGGGGCCTCTTTCTGTGCTGCACAGGAAATGAGGTTCTGGGGGAGGCCAGAAGTTGGTGCTCGGACCCCAGAGTGAAGTTTCCAGCCCACTCTGATGGGGTTTCTCGAGAGTCGTTGGAAGCTGGGTTTGACAGGATGGCCGGGGGCAGGCCTCCTGCAGGCTCAGCTCCCCGACTCCCCCAGAGTTGCACAGCAGGGCACCCACTACTCCCCACCCTGTGCCAGCGGGTCAGAACCTTCTCTGGACTCAGAGTGGCGCCAGGACATGCGTGCATGCACGCACACACACACACACACACACACGCAAGAACATACAAACACAAGCACATGTACACACACAAACATATGCATACACACATGCACACACAGACACACATAGGTGCATGCATATATACATGCATATGCATATACACATGCAAACACATGCACAAACACACACATATATACATAGGCGTATATACATGCACACACAAACACACATATGCCCAAACACATACACATGTGACACAACATAGGTGCACGCACATTCATATATACACACACAAACACGTGCTTGCGAATGTGCACACACTAACATACACACATGCACATGCATACACACATACACATACACACAGTTGCATGCACATGCATACACATGCACACACAAACATAAACATGCATGCACAGTATATAACGTGACACACAAACATACACACACATAGGTGCATGCACATGCGTATATCCACACACATACAAACATGCACACATGCATTTAGCACATGCACACACAAACATCCGAGGCAAACACATGTACACACACACACACACACACACATACACAGTGCGCAGTTCACAAGCTGCCGGGAACCGCTGTCCCTCAGGGGAGGCTCTGACTTCTGCTTGGAGCCGCCCTCCTGCCCAGGAAGCCTATGCCCAGGGGTTGTTCTGGGCATCATGTGCGCATTCTTCCCTGCGGGACACAGCAAGCAGGAACCAGCCCTCCAGTACAGGCAGGGGACACGGCCCATTGCCCGCTCTGGCCCCTCCTGCTGACCGCTTGGTGGCCTCTGCTCGATCCTCTGGCCGGCAGCTGGAGGAGAATCCTGTCCATCCTCTGACAGAGTGGGGAAACAGCATGGTGTTCGGTGAGGGCCGGCGCTCAGGTGGTGTGCGAGGGTGCCCTGGAGGGGACTCCTGAGCACTACTGGGTGTGCCCACCTCTCGCTGCTGGAAAAGGTCACGGGAAAAGGGAGCCGTGTCCCATGCTGGGTCTGGGTTCTCAGGGTGGGGCTGTTTGGTCAGTGGCCAGAAGCCAGCCTTTGATGCCCCACTGAAAGCCCCTTCGCACAGCCCAGGGGCCCGGCTCTTGCCTGGAGTGTGGCCAACCTCGGTTGGATTTCTGACTCCACATGATGCCCCGAGCACTCGCAAGAGTGAGCCCCAAGCATGGAGCCAGGAATAAGGGCCGCGTGATCGTCACCAGGTGTCGCGCTCCACCACCAGCTGAGTCCCCTTCCAGGCTGGGACATGGCTCAGGTCAAGGAACACAAGCCAGTGTGGGCCCGACTTGGGTCGCCAGCAGCACAGGGCCCTGCGAGTGTGGCCTCAGCTTCCGTCCTCCCCGCTCTTCCCGAGCACTTCTGAGGGAGGCTCTATTGGACAGCAGTCCCTCGGCCAGCCTGCAGGGAGCCCCCGAGCTGCCCGTGGGGCTGTCAGTAGCCCTGGATTCTGCGATCTGCCCCTTGCGGTGCGCCTGGGCGGGCATGCGTCTGTGCGTCTCACCGCGTTCCAGCTCTCTCAGGGAGGGGACTAGGTCTCTCTCCCCCTGCCCAAAGTGCAGGCTGCTGCACGAGGGCAGGAGGAAGGCGGAGGGAGAGGGACAGTGCCTGGCTGCAGGGCCCCAGCCGCGGATGGGTCTCAAGACCTCTCAGGATGGGGCTGAAAGCAGGGGTGCGGGAGGGAATGGGGACACAGCTCTCAGGAAGGCGAGCCCCCAGGCCCACCAGAATCGCACGAGAGGAGACCCCGGCAGGTGGCAAAGGTTGGCCCAGGCGTCTGGGGAGTGCTTCGGGGTGGCAGGGCTAGCTCACGCGCCGTTCCTTTCCTGCAGGGTTCTCGGGCCTCACTCTCAGCAGGGCTCAGGGATCATCCAGTGCCAAGATCAACCCTGGAACTCCCCCTCCCCATTTTTTGGGGGGAGCCACACCTGGCAATGCTCAGAGGTTACTCCTGGACCCACCCCCCTGGAGTCACGCCTAGCAGGGCTCTGAGCACCATATGGGGTGCCGGGGATGCGGGGGTGCCATGTGCAAGGCAAAGCATCCTACCTGCTCTGCTGTCGGCCCCAGGAGACCCCACCGGGGCCCAAACCGGGGTCTCCTCTGGAAGCTAAGTGTGTGCTTATCTTTCGGAGCTGACTCTTGCCCCTCAGGATTCATTCTTAGCCTCGGGAACACAGGGCCTCCGGGAGCCGTGGCTTGGAGTGGATTCGTATTCATGGTGGAGTTTGGGGCGGGGGGGGGGGTTGCATCAGAAGGAAGGGATGGCTTCCAGCTCAGGGGGATGGACCCAGAGCCAGCTCCTCCCCTCACTGGGTCTCTGAGGCCCTCCGCGCGTTTCTTTGTGGTGGTTCTATGAGCTGCATGTGTGGTTGCCCCATGTCAGCACATGGCCCAAACTCTGGGTCTGCCTGCCTGGGGCCAGGGTGTGTCTTTATGAAGGCTTCCTGGTTCATCCCAGCTTCTGTGGCATCCCTGGCTTTGCCCTGTTTCTCTGGCCCCTGTTTCATTGTGTCGAAAGACACTCCTCTTGGGTCTGAGCACTCTAGAAGGGCAAACACCAGACATTCACCAGCCCCGTCCGGTCCCGGGAGGGTGGAGAGACTGGAAGAAGCCTTTGTTTACAACGCTCGCTGGTCCCCACGCCAGCGCCCCCTGCCTCCCCCCTCAGGCCAGCAGGGTCAGCCCTCTGCCCCCACTGGCTTGTCAGGTCCCCAGATCTGAGCCCAAGAATAGTAACTCCAGGGCAGGCGTGGCGGGGGCTCCCTCTGAAGCCCGACATTCCACCCAGGCCTGGCGGAGCGTGTTTGGAGCGCTGAGGGCTGTCCGCCGTGCGTGCCGGCGACCTTAAAAGGCCTGCTTCCCTCCTGTGCGCCACAGCCAATCGCTCCTCTGGGTGGTTTTGAGCCCTCTGTGCTTGTTTGGTTCTCAGCCTGGCTCTGCTCCTGGAGCTGGGCCCGGGCCCCCGCCCAGTTGGCAGGATGCACCTCCCCTTTCTGCCCCCAGCCTGCCCTCCCGCCCCTCACTTTCGCCTTCAGGGCCCCAGCTCCAGGTATGGGGTGGGGGGACGGGTGCCTGCACCTGCCTTGGCCGTGGGACTCTTCTCTCTGGATCTGCCGCCCCTGGATTTCAGAGCTGGGCCCAGGCTTCCTGGAGGCCCTCAGGCTTCACCCCAGCTGCTAAGGCCACCTGAGAAAGGCCAGCCCCCCGGGCCATTTTGCTTATGTTACTGCAGGGAACCTCAGAGTACATCTGGCAAATTTGGGGGAAGCTGGTTCGGGCCCGGGCAGAAGCTGGGCTCAGTTATGGGCCTTCCTCCTCCTGCTATTGCAGTGGGGTCTCCTGGGGCCGACCCTGGGCAGAGCAGCTCGGAATCTCACTGTCTCCCGCCCAGCCCCTCTTGCTTGCCAGGCCCCGGCAGGGAATTGGGTTCTAAGAAGGCAGGCTGGTAAACTTCCGGGGGCAGAGTAGTCAGACGTAGATCGTTTCTGTCATAACTGCAGGAGTCAGCGGCTGTTTTCCAGAGTCCAGGGAGGGGACCTGGGGCGGGTGGTTTATCCCTGGATGGCATGAGGCCACCCCACACCCTCTCCTCCCTGCTCTGCCCAAGGGTCAGTCAGCATGCTTCATCCAGAGCCCCCGCTAGCCACTGGCCACCCTCCTCACCCCGCCTGCTCCCTCCCCCACTATCAGAGCCCTTAGGATTCTTCCTCCCCAGGCTGTTAACGCACATTTGCAAACAGGGAAAGAGAAATAAGATCAGCCCCCTCACCGCCATCCTTCTAAGCAGTCACTGTTGGCGTTGCAGTGCTGTCCTGAGTTTCTTTGAACATGTATGGATGTGCCCACATAAGGTTGCAGCTTTGGTTTTGGTTTTTTTTTCCTTTTTGGGTCACACCCGGCGGTGCTTAGGGGTTACTCCTGGCTCATGCACTCAGGAATTACTCCTGGCGGTGCTCGGGGGACCATATAGGATGCTGGGAATTGAACCCTGGTCGGCCATGTTGGCTGCGTGCAAGGCAAACGCCCTACCCGCTGTGCTATCCCTCCAGCCCCTGGGTTTTTTTTTTTTAAATAAAATTCCAAGGCTGGAGAGTTTGTCCGGGGGTTAAAAAAGTCCTTGCCTGGCACTTGGCTGGCCTGGATTGGCTTCCCAGTACTCCGGATGGTCCCCTCCCCCACGCACAGCCAGGTGACACCCGAATGCAGAGAGGAAGTCCTGAACACCATGGGTGTGGCCCCAAAACCACTTTAAAAATATTCCAATTACGTGGTATTAGCCTGTTTAAGATCTTCCTTTATTTCCTTTCCCATTGTGGCCAAAAGCGCATTCGATGTGGAGTCTCTCTGTTCTCTTAAATAACTGCCTGATATTTTGTGGAGTGGGTTTACCATATCATAATTTAGCCATGCTCCTATTATTAGCCTTCAGCTCATTTCCAGCATTTCAGTGCTAAAGTGGCGTTGAGATGAAGGTATTTGCGCATAAAGCCTTTTTCCTTCTTTAGGATTATTTCCTTGGGATTCTCAGAAGTGGAATTACTAGGTCAAAGAGGGTGCACATTTTGACGGCTCTCAGACACACATTGCCAAATCGCTGGTCCAAAGGGTCTTGCTGCTTCTGCCCCTCGAACCCCGAGGGGGTGCTGGAGGCTCCTTACAGGGCAGAGGCAGGAGAAAAGGGAGGCTTGTGGGTGCTCAGGCAGCACTGGAACCCAGACCCAGAGGCTTGAGGATTGAACATTCTTTTTCTTTTGAGCTGTGGTCCAGAGTCTGGGGGGGGGGGGTGGCGGCAGGGAGAGCCCTGCAGCCCTGAGCTGGGTGCCAGCCTTCCTACACGGGGTCCCCCCGGGCACCGCGGGTGGGGGCTAGGGCATGTCACATGCGGACGTTACTGCCCGTTCTCCCCACATCCACTGTCATCCGTGAGCTTGTTCAGGCAGCAAGCACCGTCCTACATACAGAACAATAGAAATACAACTTGCTGTTGTGATCAGGGATTTCCTACAGTGTTCTCTGGCTGGGAGAACCGGCATGACGGCACGAATAAATGAATGAAATTGTAAAACACACTTTGTTCCCAAGAGCATGCGAGGAGGATGTTCTCAGAGAGGCAGGCATCAAAATGAAGCAGGGGAAGAACAGAAGAAGAGAGCTGCTCAGTGAGAGCACCCTTCGTGCGGCCGGAGGGTCTCGGGAACCGTGGCTCCCAGCGGAGTAACCTAACTGAACCCCTAAGTTTCCAGTGGCAAGCTTCTGGCCACCAAGAACTCCGCGCAGTTTAAAATGTTCCTATCGAAGCTTATTTAGAGAGCGGAGGGGAGGGGACGGAGAAGTGTGTGTATTCAGGGGAGAACACGGGCTTCTCCGAGGGGAAACAGGCGAGCAGAGTCAGCAAAGCAAGCGAGATCTGAGTTCTAGGGAGGTCAAGAGACAGCCTCAACAGCCCCCTGGGGGGCTCACGCCAGGGATTGAGCCTGGGGGGGCCGCCGCAGGCAGACGCCTACCTGCTGTACTGCCGCTCCGGCCACACACGTTTCTGAAGGTGGGAAGGCCTGGTGAGGGGCTGGCTCAGGGGCTGCAGTGCGTGTTTGCGTCCGCCCCCACACTGCAGGGGCCCTCCCCGGCTTAGCTGGCTGCAGGGACCCCGGAGACCCCAAAGAGGTCTGATTATTAAGTGGTGATTTGTTTTGAATCATTGTTCATCGTCACAGGCGAACAGCCTCTGGCGAGAACTCGGCCTGGACATTGCAGGGTGCACCCCCCCGCCCTCTTGGTCCCCCACTCCCCTCCCTCCTCTCCCCATCTCTTCTCTCTCCTCTCTCTCTCTCTCCTCCTCCGCCCGCCCTCCCCTCGGCACATCCCCGGAGAACCTGGTAGAACTGCTCCTTCCTGGGAGAATGTGCCTCCCCTCACCCCGGGCATTGTTTGTGCTTTTTTTATAGGGGTCATGTGGGGGTGGGAGGGGGTTGCAGAGCCACACCTGGCAGAGCTCCAAGAGGCCTGTGCTGCCTCTAGCCCCCGTGGTGCCTCCTTGGCCTGGCTGTGAAGCTGCATGCAATGAAAGGGGCCATCGGGGGCCTTCACCTTGGCTGCATGTGGGTCACTGGACTGTAGATTTCATGGAGCGTTTGTTTAAAAAAAAAAACAAACTAGGCCGGCTGCGATAGCACAGCGGTAGGGCGTTTGCCTTGCACGCAGCCAACATGGCCGACCCGAGTTCGATTCC
>JAOXYA010004548.1:0-14412 GCA_028565675.1 Sorex palustris | reverse complement strand
CTCCCTAAGTCCTTTGCATAGTTTATTCAGAGCAATGTCCTTTTTGTATGGACACAAGAAGACAGTATATGCTATGCCTTTGTAACATGACTCTCAGTGTTAGTTTCCTCCTGGGCATCTGTTCTCTCACCTAAGCCTCAGCTAACTTTACTTCCTAGCGCCTCCAAAAGCAGGGTCCCTACAAGGGACTGGATGGAACCAGGGCAAGTGGTGAGCTATGTGCTACCCTGGGATCGTGATGGAGCTGGCCAAAGTGCCATAATGCTTAACTATAAGTTAAGAGCTTGGTCATGGGCAAATGCTGTCATGATCCAAAAAGTAGTAAGTAGATTCGGACCCTGCTAGGGTTAGGAAAGACTAATCTGGCTTGAGTGCTATAGTCTGAGTCTGTGGCAAGATGATCCCAGATGAGCTACCCTACAAGCCTCAGTGTATTTCTCACTGTGTCCATACAAAAATAGCTAGTATTCAGATGTTAATTGAGTTATTGGACTGAGGAAAGAAGAAAAACACTGTAGGAGGTATTTTGCCCTCGGGCAGTCAGGAGGGGCTTTGGAATACCTCTTAGGTGGTGTTTCCTTTGAACCTGGTGGACCCTCAGGAAGGGCTTTCTTATGTTGATTTTATTACCTGACTGGGTATAGTGTCAGCCCAGAGTTCTGGGGAGTAGACAAGAGAGCTGGTGAGAGAGTGAGAGAGAGCAGGGCAACAAGATGGAGTGTGGAGAGGCTAGCAAGGGGAACAGAGAAAGAAGAATGTAGAAGAATACAGGAGCAAGCACGTGGGGAGAGAGAGCCCAAGCTGCGAGATGGAATGCAGAGAGATGAGTGGGAGAGACAGAAGGAGACGAGAATGAGGAGCAGTGTGAGACTCAGAGGGACTGGGGCAAGAGCGTGGGGAAAATGGAGTAAACAGCAACTGATCAACCAACCGGCTTGGCCCTCATTTTGTCCACCATCTGCCCCATGGCCCGGGCTGCCCCAGCTGGGCGAGTAGCCCGGCCCCCCAGAACCTGGGTGACCAGGGGAATAGCCGTCGGGGGGCTCCTAGCCTCCCCTAAAGATTTTATACACCAGGGATTGAATCTAGGTCCGCTGTATGCAAGGCAAATACCCTACCCACTGTTATCTTCATCCCCCTTTATGATCCCTTAAAAAAATTAAATATATATTTTTTGGGTGAGTCACATCCAGCAATGCTCAGGGTTAATCCTAGCACTGTACTAAGGAATTACTTCTGGCAGTGCTAGGAGGCCATATGGGATGCAGGGGATCGAAACAGAGTCAGCTTCGTGTAAGGCAAACACCCTACCTGCTGTACTATCACTCCTCTGTGCTATTACTTAAAAAGCAATCTTATGATCACTCTTAAAATTAATGTGTAATGGTGTGGGTTTGAAGTGAAAGCAAGTGGGCTCAGTCAGCCGCAGAGCATTTGCTTTGCATGTGTGAGACCTTGGGTTTGATACCCATCATGAGAGAATAATGGAATGAGAGGGAACTTTTTTAAAAAAATCAGTTATCTCTCTCTGTTGAGTCTGACAGAGGTCTTGGGATGTCACCTTTCTAGTTTTGCCAGGATCCCAGTTGCAGACCGTGAGTTGGGTCTAAAGTGGATGTTGTAGCTCCAATATCTGTCAGAATTCAGTCTGGTTATTCATAATAACCACTTTCCCTTTGAGTATTACTAGAAAGCCTTTCATAGTCCTGCTGACTCTGAGATCAGCTCTCCTTTGAAGATGTGGAAATGCTTGTAGGGTCATTAATTAGGCAGACTTCTCTCTGCATTGGTATAATATCTTCGAGTGAAACAACAGTTCAAATAGACAATTTCTAAAGTGGCAACTAAAATATAAAGGATAATAAGAGAAACTGTTAGGAGTCAGATTGGTCTTGTAATCTTTTGTTTTTGTTATCCTTTAGATCTTTAATTTTTAATTGAACTTTTGCAATGAATAATTCAGTGCAGCTATTTTTAGAACCTGTCAGACTTTTGAAGCCTAGATCAATTAAAATCAACATCTGGGGGGTTATTTGTTTGTTTGTCTGGGGCCACACCCTGCCATGCTTGGAGGCTATTCCTGGCTTACTGTTTGGGGATCTTTTGGAGGTACCATATGGTGCAAGGGCTCAAACTTGCCTCTCCCACATGCAAAACATGAGCTCCAGCCCTTTGATCTTGCTCCCTGGCTTCTGTTTAATCACTGAAACTGACCCTTTGAATGTCCTAAATGAAATGCTTGATTGGCATGTTTCTGCTAATGCCCATGGTCATTCTAGATTTCTAGTAAGACATTTGTGTTTGTTAGGTCTTCATGACGTTTTAAAAGTTTATTTTATTTTTATAAAGTTGTTCACAATAATTTATTAATTTCAATATTCCAATACCAATTTCACCACCATTACACCTTCCCACCACCATATTTTGAATTTTTCCACCCCAACCCCAAAGCCTGCCCCCAAAGCAGGACCGAAATAATTTATTTCATATTGTTTGTTATGAATAATCTGTTAAAAATGATCCAAAAATTCTTCCTTAGAGGAAAGTGTGTGAAGATTGTTGTATCTCACCCTGGAGCCATTAAGCCCTTGTATAAGAGATTACCAGAATAAACGTATGAAATGCTTCACAAATTTGTGTGTCATCCTTGTGCAGGGGCCATACTAATCTTCTCTCTATTGTTCCAATTTCAGTATATGTGCTGCCCAAGTGAACATGGTCTTTATAATGTATTGGACTAGAACTTTTACAAATTAAAAAAAATTGTTTTGGGTTTTGGGACATAAGTCAGGGGCTAGTCCTGGCTCTACACTCAGGAATCACCACTGGCGGTGCATGGGGGTTACTGGGAATTGAACCCAGGTTGGCAGCAGGCAAGGCAAGCTTTGCCCTACCAACCATACTATCACTCCAATCCCAAGGACTATGACATGAATGAAGTATATATGCTGGAAGGTGACATGCTTGATCTTTGGGATTCAAAGAACCATTTCTTTTTCACTAGACCTTGTCTAATACAAACAGCACCAAAAGAAATGTATCTTAAAATACTGGCATTAATTGAAAGATGCTACTGTCCTTTACCTGAAAAAAGGGGAAAAAAATACCAACCAATCCAATCTGTTCCTACCAGCAGTAGGGAATCTTGGACTAGAGAAAAAGTTGAACCAGCAGTTCAATAGGTGGCAACCAGGAGTTGATGACAACCACAGAGAACAACACACTGACCCACCCCAGATTGGGCAGATGTAAGGATGGGGACGGTGGGTAGGAGTCATTAAGGTTCCTGGAAATTATGAAATTAAATGCCCCAGGGTTGGTTCTAGGTAGGAACATCTAGCAGCTCAGTTGGCTCTGGTATGAAAATTCTAATAGCTCGACTGGCTCAGTAGAATGAATCTACAGATCACTGGCTCCCTGCAGAAACACCCAGCAGCTCACTGGCTTCAGGAGAAAATTCACCCACCAGCTCTAGTTGACCTGCCCTGGGCTGAAAAAACAATTTAGAGCTTAAAGGGGAGGACTGAGCTCAAAACTAGTGGAAGTTACCTGCAAACCCCAGACATGGCAACAAAGATGCCCTGCTTCAGTATTTTTCAATCTCTCTGACACTATCAGAAATTCACTTTGGATCCTGTCAGTTTCACTGAATCTGATAGGTAGCAAAAAATGCCAATGTTGTTGTTTTTTTTAATAATCTTTTAATTGCTTTTATTGAATTATTCATATAGATAGGAAGCATCTGGCAATGAGAAAAGAGTCCTAAGAGTAATACAAATTATAATACCTTCACTTGAAACATTTAATACAGAAGGGATTCCTTGAACACCAGAGTCAGGAGTAAGCTTTGAGCATCCCTGTGTATGACCCCCAAAGCAAAACAATTTTGAAAAATAGAAGAGAGCTCTGAATGTTTGTACAAAGTGAGTAGATTTTACCAGTCCAAGGAGGACAAAAAAGGAGAAATTGGGGGATTATATCAGATTTAGGTAGCTTTTATGGGGAAAAAGATTATCATTGTCTTGGCAATTGGGTAAGATGATTATATTGGTACTGACCTGAAAATTGTCTGTTGCTCCCTTAAATTAACATTTCTGGGAGAGGTTGAAATCACACTTAGTTTCACTACTAAGTCTTGTTGGTTTGTTTGGGGGTCATGCCTGGAAGGCTCAGGGTTTACTCCTGGTGAGGTTGGGAGACCCTACGGGGTGCTTGGCATTGAATGCAAGTTCGCAGAGTGCAAGACAAATGCCGTACCTGCTTTACTATCTCTTTGGCCTCTCACTATTAAGTTTTGAATGTCTTAAATGAAATACTTGTGCTTCACATATTTTTTTCTTTGATCTTTATAAAAATTGTTCAACAGGTTCAAGAAAATTATACATACCTAAATATTGTATTTCTATAAAGGAAGAATATATATATTTAAAAAATAAAGTTTGCAAGGGAGTGTGGTGCTGCCAGCAGGTCAACTTGTATTCACAGGGAAGTGCATCGTGACTTCAGGGTTTCTGATGCCCCTGAACTGCTACTGTGCTTCTGACTGGACTCCAGCATCTTGGGACCTAGTTTCCTGAGAAATTAAAACAACCAAAAGTTAGATATGGGGAAGCCATGCCCACAAACCACCTCTGGCTCAGCTATACAAACTCATTTATCGGCCTTGCTTCCGAGACCCATAAATAAATCTTGAAAGAAAACAAAAAAGTTAATCTTGGACCTGTGAAAGATTGAACAGACTGGGGTAAACCGGAGGCAGGTAGGTTAGCCTGGGGCCCACCCAAGGAGAGCCTCTGGCAGCTGCTTGCTCCCACAATCCAATATCGCTGCCATGACCCAGATGAACTCCACTATCTGAGGAAGGACCTCACTGAGATATTAACCTGTTGAAAATTTGGATATGAGGGTTTTGTGACTGAAATCTTCAGGCTTTCTCAGGGGCGGGATGGGCTGCCTCCCCCCACTTCCCTGTACTTCCAGAAGCCTTGGCAATCACATCCACACCCCAAAGCTGCCACCCAGTTCAAAAGTTACTCTAGCCTTACCGACCCTATAAAAATACTGAATGCTCTGAACAAACATGATGATCTCTTAGTACCTATATTGCAGATTATATTGCACAGAAGGAAGAGGAGAGAGAGAGAGAGAAAGAAGAAACGTGCTTGCCATAGAGGGAGGCTGAGGGTGGGGGGTAGGGAGATGATGGGAGGGAAATATGGGACGTTGGTGGTGGGACATGTACACTAGTGGAGGGATGGGTGTTGGATCATTGTTTGACTGGAACCCAATCATGAGCAGCTTTGTAATGGTCTATCTCATGGATAGTCAATTAAAAACATAGAAAAATAATAAAATTATAGTAGAAGAATAAAATGAATGAGTTTAAAAAAACAGAAGTGTTCAGTAAGAAATAGCTCTGATGAAGCAGAAGGAACAATTGTGAAAACCACATTGTTCAGGTTATTCAGAACTAAATGGAGTGGATGGCTTCTGCACACACAGGAGCATAAAGGAACCAGAAGAAAAAAATCATTAAGCAAGAGAACCATATATTATAACATACATTGTGATTTATTTCATTTCTATTTTCTCGGGGTCTGGTCAAGTTGAATATTAATTAATGCCCCCCCAGCAAAATAGAGGTCACTTATGAAAAGGAAGGATGATAGAGTCAGGAAGGTATTTTCCCTATTGTGTTGAAATACAAAATTTAGCTGATTAAATTTGCAGATCTAATTTGACGTTATTACAGATTCAGGAATCCAGCAGCAGAGAAAGAACACTGGGTGGGATGCAAAGGGGAATTGTAAAAAGGGGTTTTTATATAAGTGAGAGGGGACTGGTGCTGGAGAGATGTTATAGGGAATAACTTTTGCTTTTGCATGGTACCCACTCTGGTTTTATCCCAGATACTGCATATCATTTCCTTGAGTACTTCCAGGGGTGACCCCTGAATACAGAGTCAGGAATAAACCCCAAGCATTTCTGGGTGTAGCCATCCCTCAACCACCACCCCCAACTCTGCCAAAAATGGTGGAAAATGAGGGTGAGATGAGGAAACAGCAAAAATAGAAAAATGAAAGGGGGTCCGAAGACAGTGGGTTGAGTGTTTATCTTATCTTCTATGCAGCTAACCCAGGTACAATCTCAGGCACTGTATATATTTCCCTGAACATTTCCAGTAAGGAACCCTTGGTTCAGAGCAAGGAGTAATCCCTGAGCATAGCTAAGTGTGTCCCCTCCCCCCCCAAAAAAAACTAGAGAGAAAAAATGCAATTTCTTGGAAGGAAATGAAGAGTTTGGGGAGGAAGGTTCCTCATTGGCTGACCTGCTGGGTTTCCATGTCAGTTATTGCCCGAAATCTTTCTCCTGTATAGTATGTTGTTGGGTTTTATGTACGGGAGTGGGAATTATCTCTACCTGACTATCTTCCTCTTTGGCATAAGACATGACCAGTGAGAACTTTCTCTACCGGAATTTTGTACCTCCATTTTACTTGTGTTGTTCTTTATTAATTTCCATTGCAAACCAGATTCACATGGAACTTGGATTGTCCATACTAGACAGCAGTATAAAAATGGGACTAGAGAGAGGGTACAGCAGGAATGGCACTTACCCCGCAGGTAACTTACCTGGGTGAAATCCCCTGCACCCCATGTGGTTCTCCCGAGCCTGCCAGGAGTGATCCCTGAGCACAGAGCCAAGACGAAGCCCTGAACACAGTTGGATGCGGCACACCCCCCTCCTCCAAACACTCCAAAAGTATAAAGATGAAAAAAAGATGCTGTCACAGCTTAAGATAAGCATTTTCATATTTTAATTTTATACTGATACAAAATTATAAAGATGAAAGGGATGACTCTTAGGTAATAATAGTAACGCGGCACATTTTCTTTTTAAAACCCTTCCTCTCGTCTAATGAAAATTGGAATAAAAAATAAAATAAGATGCTCCCTGTCAACGTGTCATTGACGAGGAGTGCCAAGTGCCTTTGATGGTCAAGTGCTGGCCCAGGGCTGGTTGTGGGTCTGCGTCTGGGCATGTGTCTGGGCAAGGGCCCCTGAGAGTCGGTTCTATGGAGAGAGAAATTTCTGTCCTCCAGAAATGGACTCTGGGATGATTCTGGTGATGCTGGACCAAGCAGTGATGGCGCTGCTGCCCACAGCCCGAGTCCGTGATTTCCTTTCCACAGTCTCCTCGGGAGAGGCGGGGCTGCATCTACCTGCCACTGACTTCCTGGTGGGTCTTTTCACTCAGCTATTTTTCAGTCTATGAAATTCTGACTTTATGTAAGACATGAAAGTAGTTACAGAAACACTGGCTGCGTAGATGGAAGGAACATGCCAACTCCGTGATAAATATAGTGCTGCTAAAAAGGAGGGCGCCGGGACTGAATCATCTTTCAATAATACCAAGCTAAAGAAAGAGTCATTGGTTATAATCAGTCTGACAGATCCTGCAGAAAAGTTAAGATGACCACTCAGAGAGGCTGGAGAAATGGACTTTTCTAGTTCAGGATCTGAAAGCTGAAAGATCTCCTCAAATAGGGAAAATGCTGAAAACCCTCAAGTCTTGACACTGACCAGATCGCAGGGAGCTTCTCCAAACCTTCCAGAAAGCTAGAGTCTCATTTGGATGGCTCATTCCCCAGGGTGGGCCTGGGTCGGATATACCATTGTTCCCATCCCTTCATCCAGGCCTCCCAAAATGATCATGTTTGACCAGGGGACTAAGGTGGTGACTTAGTGACATCCCACCATATCCTCATGCTCCGTTCCCAGCCCCTTTGTGCTATGACCATGACTCAATCACCTCCCACAGCCCTATGTCTCTTTAGCCAGAACTGTGGAGTCACTCAAGCAGTAGGAACTCTGTAAGCACCCCCCCTAAATTATGCAGAATCTGCTTCACTTGAATGTGAACAGATGTAAAACCCATAGACTCCATATTATCTCCTGGGCTTCTCCACAAAGTCTCATACATGGTATCCCCTGTGACCTAATCACAGGCATAGAAGCAGACGAACCACTATGCCAGGTTCACCACTGTGGAGTATAAGAGTTGATTCTCATAGAGCTCCCCAGTGAAGATATCACCCGTGTATCCAGGGAGAGAGAGAGAGAGAGAAAGAGAGAGAGAGAGACAGAGACAGAGACAGAGAGACAGAGACCGAGACAGAGACAGAGAATCCTTTCTAGTAGCTCAGAGTCATAGATGACCTTGACCATTTGATTGCTTTTTTTTCTTTCAGTTTTGGGGCCACCTCCAGTAGTGCTCAGGGTTTACTCCTGACTCTGCACTCAGGGATCACTCCCAACAGGCTCAGGAGATCATATGTGGTGCTGGGGATTGAACCCGGGTCAGCCACGTGCAAGGCATGTGCTTTACTCATGGTAAACCATTTGTGATGGTGAGGCCGGGGGATGACTGAAGATAGCTCTGTAGTGGCATTGGGTTCCTGGTGCTGTTCAACCTAGTGGAGTGGCAACCTAGTGGGCCTACCCAGATTCTTTCAGAGCAACTCATCTCTCTCAGGAGAGCCAGGACCTCCGCATGAGCCTGTGTTTGCACAGAGGGAAGCTTCAGTGTGTACTCTATCTTGGAACGGATGCCATTTCTTCTTTCATCACTTTAAGGCTCTACAGTGGATATCTGGTGTTCCCTGGGGTCTCTAGGTTCTTTTGTACTATTTGTATCCCTTTTTCCACTGTGTGTATTTGTTCTCTACCTTGTCCCAGATGTTCCCAGCTGCCCGATCTTTTTGTATGGTGAAGAGGGCCAGTTGGGTGGGGTTGTGTGTGCCTGGTGGTCCGTGTCTTTGGTCCATCTCTCTTAGTTTGTTACATGAGGAGGTGTAACAAACCTCCTGGGCAGCTCCAGAACGTCACAACAGTATTCTGAGTTGTCCTGCCTTGTTTAAGTCTGGATGTTGAACAAAGGAAGGGGGAAGTGGGGCTGTTTACAAGCTTTCACAGAGTCCTGTGTTGGGCAGAACATCTTGCTTTCAGTCTCACCGACCTCCTCAAGCTTAATTTTTGTAAGGAAGGGTATGGTGGTGGGGCACACCTGCTAGTCCTCAGGGCTTGTTCCTGGCTCTGTGCTCAGGGATCACTCCTGGTGGTTTGAACCAGCTATGTTCAGGGCAAGCATCTTATCAGTTGTACTGTCTCTTCAACCCCTCAACTTAATTTTTTACGAGTCAACTATTTTGTCCTATTTATAAAAATTGTCTCATTTTATTCTTCATAATCTATCATATAATTCAAATATTAAGAAATTGCTCGAGTGCAGTTACAAAAATTATACCATTAGAACTTCTTACTATCCAAGTCTAGGAATTCTAGAGGCTCCAATGCTTTGTCTGGTCATTCCACTGGGTCTTCTAATGAATCATCATAAGATCACTGAGTTGCCTTTGGGTTTTGGGTCACACCTGTCTGTGTTCAGGGCTTCCTCCTGGCGGGATCAGGGGACCATATATGAAGCTGGGGATTGAATGCAGTTTGGCTGGAGACAAGGTAAGAGGCCTACTTGCTGTACTATCACTCTGGCTCCCCACTATGTCTTAATTTCTATTTTCCTAAAGAAAAACATTGTGAAAATTTCTACATGAGTTTATCAGTCAGTTTTTATTATTCATTCTCCATAACCTCCGAACTATTTTTTAATTTTTAAAAAATTGGTTGTGCTTTTTTCTTTTTTGGTCGCTACATAATAAGGCCTTTCTCTCTTTTATATACATACTTGCTAACTTAGCTGTATGTGTGAATATTACCTACCATTTTTTTGTTCACCTATTGAATTTTTAATGGTAAAGTGTGTGTGTGTGTGTTGCATAATTCAACATTTTTTGTTTTGTTATTGAACTTACTCTGCTTGGGGGAAAACTGTCTACCTCAAGATCCAAAGGTAGCCCCTCAAAATTCTCTTTTGGAAACTTCATCAATTGAATCTTCATAAGAAAGTACACAATCAGGGCAATAGCACAGCGGGTGGGGCATTTGCCTTGCACGTGACCGACCCAGGTTCAATTCCCAGCATCCCATCTGGCTCCCTGAGCACCACTAGGGGTAATTCCTGAGTGCAGAACCAGGAGTAACCCCTGTGCATCGCCGGGTGTAACCCAAAAAGCAAAAAAAAAGAAAGAAAAAAGAAAGTACACAATATCCGTGAAATTAATACTTATTTTGTTTGAGACAGGAGTCATGGGTTTATTGTTCCGCATATCATCTGGTTAGCTTAGCACTTCTATCAGTCTGGGTTCTCTCTTTCCCTCATCCCTCCGCCTGTTTGAGGGAGACTTAGTATGACTAATTGATTCACATGATTATAGAGGCTGAAACGTTCCAAAATCTGAATTTAGCATCCACGATAAGTCTTCAGGCCTGAGAGCCAGGGGAACTGGTGGTGTAATTTAGGTGGAGTCATAGAGCAGCAGGATTAATAAGATCCTTGATTAATCCAACGACAGAAGAATCCTATGGCCTAGCTCGCAGGTCGGAGGCATCCCCCTTACTCAAGGGAGGGTCTGCCTATTATAAAATTCTCAGACCAATTACCAATTGGCAGACATTTTTCCTATTAAGTTTGCATAGTAAAGTCAAATCTGAGCACCAGGTGTAGCTAAGACTTTTCTTCATTATTGAGTTGTTCTGGCAACTGTGCCAACCAACCTTTGACACAACTGCCTCTTCTTTCTCTCACACCTCTGATTTCCCTTAATTTCCATTTATTTCCATCTCTCTCATCTTCCAAGGAAACCTTAGACTACATCATTAGATGCTGCTGCTGACCCAATCCATCACACCCCGACATTTGAATACTCTTAATTCAGACTCCAAAAACCCTCAGACTCCAACTCCTACACTTTCGGAGTCTCAGCTTGAGCCCTGCATTTGCCCCCTGACTGAAATTAATCTCTTACCAATACCTTCGAGTCATGTTGCTTCACAGAATAACACTTACGAATGCCAAGTGCCCACCCCCCTATATTTCAGTCCTTCCGAGCTGAGTCATTTATCACATTGGCAAGAACCTGCCTCTCTGATCTTGTGAATTCTGGGAAACACTGCAGGCCCCAATCCATTGCTCATTCCTCCTTACCCCAGAGAACCAAAAGAAAAGTAAGCCAAAGCAAAGCACAGTTTAAATGCTTGGAAAACAGTGATAAGTGAGAAAATACAAAACTCATCCAGAATACTAAAAGGAGCTTCCAGGACCAGAGTCATATCTTGACAGGATCAGGGCTTGCCTTCCATGCAGGAAGCCGGGTCCAGTCCCCAGCATATTATCGTCCCCAGACCCTGCCAGGAGGGATTCCTAAGCACTGAACAGCCCCCATCTCTGAACACAGCCAGGGGTGCCCCTTGTCCCCAGAGAGCTTATATACAACATAGAGAGGAACGAGGATAAATATTGACAGCAATATTTATGGTTGGGAGAAGACAGCAATATTTATGGTTGGGAAATGCAAGAAGACAATAAAGCAATATTTATACATACTGGAAGAATTTCTATCCCCAATAAAACAGATTTGAAAATAGTTAGCATCGTTAGCATTATCCTCCCGTTGCTCATCGATTTGCTCGAGCAGGCACCAGTAACGTCTCCATTGTGAGACTTGTTACTGTTTCTGGCATATCAAATACATCACAGGGAGCTTTCCAGGCTTTGCTGTGAGGACGTGATACTCTCGGTAGCTTGCTGGGCTCTCTGAGAGGGGTAGAGGAATTGAACCTGGGTCAGCCCTGTGCAAGGCAAACGCCCTACCCACTGTGCTATCACTCCAGCCCATATTTTAAAGTGTATTCTAAAATGGCAACTTTTAGGGAGATTAAGGAATTGGTTAAGGAACGAAGTCATTTTTGTGGGCTGGAGCGATAGTACAATGGGTAGGGCATTTGCCTTGCACACGGCCAACATGGGTTCAATTCCCAGTATCCCATATGATACCCTGAGCACCGTCAGGAATAATTCCTGAGTGCAAAGCCAGGAGTAACCCCTATGCATCACCGGGTATGACCCCCCCCCCAAAAAGAAGTAATTTTTGAAAGGTCAATTGGTATTAGAACAATATTACAAAAATGTAGTTTTCGAATTTAGAATTGATAGTGTCATTACTATCATATATTCTGCTGTTGTTATTGTTAATGTAGCAGGCTGGCAGTTAGTAGTCCCCTGGGAATGAGTGTCTTGGAAATATCAATGAAATTTGCCTATCACCAGCCCTGAAGTAACCTAAACGCATGAAGGCTGCCTTCCTTTGGAGATGAAACTGAGGTACCAGCTAGAGAAGAGAAAGGCCAAGAAATCACCGGGTTATGATAAGAACATGAGCGAACCACCAACATGGTGAAACTCTTTCCCTTATCCTTTGTTAGCAGATAAATCTGCATAGAAAGCCCAAAACAGGAGCAGTTCGGGGAATGCCCCATACAGAGGAATACAAGGGCACATGATCTTCTAAGCACTGCTGCAAAGAACCTCTGAGCACTGAACCAGAGTATCCCCTGAGCAACATCTGTTGTGGCTTTTTCAGAAAAAGGGAATTGATTAGATTAATTAAAGTAAAAATATTAACAACATAGTATGAGGTTTATGATATGTGTAAAAGTGAGAAATAGACACTGGCTAGAAACCCTGCAGACAGGAAATAGAAAGCCTCTCTAGTAAGACTTTTGTTTGTTTTAGGGCCATACCCAGCAGTGCTCAGAGCTTCCTTTTGGCTTTATGTTCAAAGGTCATTCCTGGTGGTCCTATATGTGGTCCTAGGGATTGAACCTCAGCTGCATGCAAGGCAAATATTTTACCTGCTGTTCTGTCATTCTAGCCCAAGGCCTTTGTTCTATATGCAAAGTGGCATAGAGTAATTTCAAGGTATACCAGCACGGAGTAAAGGTTTCTATTGTAAAACCTGAAGTAACCATGAAAGAAAACAAAAGGTAATTCATCGAATGAGACAAAAGAAGAATCACAGAAGTATGTGATTAATAAAAAGTAATGTATTAGAAGAGAGACGAGGAAATCTAGGGCAGAAAATGCATATACAAAATAAAAAGCAAGACGCTGGGACTGCCTTACATCAAAAAGGCCAGAAATAAGTGCCGACGAGGGGGGGGGGGCGGATAATAGGAAATTCTCACTCTCTGCAAGTGACGCAGATTGATCCAGGCTCTTTGGAAAACATGGAGATTTCTCCAAAACTTAAAAATACAAGCAACACTACTCCTAAGTCTTTGTCCCAAGGAGACAAACTAATTAGAAAAGATTACATGTACACCAATGTTCATTGCAGCATTGTTTACAATAGCTATGATCAGGAAACAAATCAAGCGCCCATGAGCAATGAAATAAAGATATGATAGGAGGGCCAGAGTGACAGTACAGAGGGGAGGCTATTAGCCTTGCGTGCAGCTGACCAGGTTTGATCCCTGTCCTCCCATATGGTCCCCCAGGCACCACCAGGCATGGTTCCTGAGTGCAGAGCCAGGAGTAACCTCTGAGCACTGCCGGGTGTGGCTCCCCAAACAAAACCATAAAAGAAGATGTTATGTGTATATATAAATTGAAGCTCAGCTATTAAAAAAGATGAAATCTTGCTTTCCACTACACCTTGGATCGAGCTGGAGGGTGAAGTCAGAAGGAGAAGGGAAAATGCCAAATGATCTCACTCTTATGTAGGATATAAAGACTCAAAGCAAGGGAAGCGATACTATTTCTCCAATGAGCCCAAATTTCAGGGGCCTTCAGTTCTGGCTCTGGGGATTGACACTGGTGCCTTACCACGTTCCAACCAAGAGACATTTATAAGTTAAGATTCACTTCTGGGGCTGGAGTGATAATACAGCGAGTAGGGCATTTGCCTTGCACATGGCTGACCCGGGTTCGATTCCCAGCATCCCATATGGTCCCCCGAGTACTGCCAGGAGTGATTCCTGAGTGTAGAGCCAGGAGTAACCGCTGCGCATCGCCAGGTATGACTCAAAAAGAAAAAAAAGATTCACTACCACTGCCTTCTCTTCTTCCACAGTTAGGAGTTAGTACAAATGAACCTATAGTCAGGAACTCTACTTAACTATATCGCAGATGCTGCTGCCATGAGTTATCCAACAGATATCCTAGAATTGGGACTGGAGCGATAGTACAATGGTTAGGCATTTGCCTTGCACATGGCCAGCCTGAATCTGATCCCCAGCATCCCATATGGCCCCCAAAGCACCTCCAGGAGTAATTGCTGAGTGCAGAGCCAGGACCAACCCTTGGGTGTGGCTAGCCCCCCCCCCCCAAAAAGAAAAAAGGTTCAAAGTTGTTTTCAAACTAGCATGGCCCTTGATGCAATCTTCTGCCCCCGCGCCTGAACTGTCCTCTCGCCGCCGGGACCCCTTGGAGGGGAGCGGGTTGAGCTTTCCTCCC
>JAOXYA010004506.1:0-14414 GCA_028565675.1 Sorex palustris | reverse complement strand
ATCAGATGGGCTGGACACGTAATGAGATTTGGAGATGACCGCTGGACTAGAGCCATTACCGACTGGATTCCATGGGAAGTCCAAAGACCGCATGGATGCCCACCTACAAGATGGTCAGACTTCTTCATCAAGACCCTGAATGATCGGTTTGAGGTTCTTCGTGTTCCTAGAATGAACAGATGCCATTGGGCTACACTAGCATGCAACAGGGATGAATGGAGATGTTACTGGCACCCGCTCAAGAAAATTGATGATTAACGGTAAGTCAAGTGATCAAGTGATCAAAATAAAAAGTCTCTGGAGACATACCGAGGCCATTATCCCTCTCAGTGAGATTCGTTGTTGTGGGTTCACACTTTGGAGCACCCAGTGATGTGTGTGTGTCTATGTGTATGTGTGTGTGTGAGAGAGAGAGACACACACAGAGAGAGAGAGAGAGAGAGAGAGAGAGAGAGAGAGAGATCAGAAAACCCCTTCAGATGAGCTCAAAGATACTGTCAGCACCACAGATCGTCAGAGTAGCCCGAGACAGCACACGGACTGGGGGCAGCACCACGCCGTCCCCTGGGCATCTGGGTGCCCAGAAGACTCTCATTAACCACCTGGGCTCCTTCCTGGGCTCCTCATTCCCAAAGGTGTGGGTTCCTCTAGGAAATATCTCTTTTCCCCAGGGTTCTCCTCCTCCTCACAAGGACTTCTGTGCCCATCTGGGATGTCCCTAGTGAGGTGTCTCAGGGATCAGCATCCTTGACACCAGCAGGGAGGAAGCAGGGGAGCTGCCTCTGTGCAGACAGAACACACCAGCAGGGGGCAGTCTCAGCCTCTCTGCCCCTGGAGATGGCAACTGGGAGTTGGACCTTGCCAGTGACTGACAGGGTGGTTTAGGTCAACCCTGTCAGCTTTTCCCTAAGAGACAGGGAGGCTGATCTGACTTTGGGAGACAATAGTTTCCAGTGTTCTGAGACACTGACTGGTAGACACTGAGCCTGAGCATGGTGCAAGGGGATGGCCGAGCTGTGGGCAGTGCCTGGGGTCCAAACTGCCTCCTCTGCTGGGTCACGCTCCCCTCAACTCCTCTACTCCTGTTTTCTCTCCTGCCCACACCTAGTATTGCTCTGCCTGCCTCTGAGGTGCCCGGGGTGGTGCAACCCAGGGTCTTCCGTATGCCAGGCATGTGCTCTGCCTCTTCACCCACAGCCAGACCCCTCCTCTGCCCAATCTTCACAGCCCCTATCCCCTGAGTTCTAGAATCTCTGTCAAGGGTTCTCCCTAAGAATAAAAGCCACCTCCACTGCAGGGTGGCCTCACCTGACCCCTCCAGTGTGATCCAGGTCTGTGTAGCTGGTGCATTGAATCACATGCCACCTATTGTGCAGGTGCTAGCCTGAGTGAACAGATACCCAGCACTGTGGGCCTCATTTTCTCCATCCGTGAAATGGGTGATAGAATCTGCTTCTCACCAGGGATGGGTTCAGCTCAGCTCCATCCTCAGAGCCCGAGTTGGTGTCGCTTCACCTCCCAGCCTGACTGTGACTTGGAGGGGCCACACTGGCTCTGTCCAGTCATGCCCAATCACTCCCTGGCCAGAATAGTCAGTGGGGACATAGCTTAGGACTGGAACATGGCTGGGAAAAGTAACACACCTTGGGGGCTGGAGCAATAGCACAGCGGGTAGGGCGTTTGCCTTGCACGCGGCCAGCCCGGGTTCGATTCCCAGCATCCCATATGGTTCCCTGAGCACCGCCAGGAGTAACACCTGAGTGCAGAGTCAGGAGTAACCCCTGTGCATTGCCGGGTATGACCCAAAAAGCAAAGAAAAAAAAGTAACACACCTTGGCAGAATGAACAACTCCATAGCGTAGCTCTGTGGTGAAGAGCTCTCATTCCTCCTGGGTGAAGCTGTAGGGCATCTCCTGCCCCACCAGCTCCATGGCCTTTAGGACGATCTCCGCAGCAGGTAGTGGCTGGAGGCGCAGATCATGCTTGTTATTGACCCAGTACTCGCACCTCGTGGTCACCTTGGACAGCAGCTCCTTCTTCACCACAAGTCCAGTGCACTGCCCAGCTGGAGAGCTGGTCGAATTCTCTAGTGATGTTCTAACATTGTACGGTCACAAGACAGGGCTCAGAGTCATCCCTGTACAACTCCTGCACTCCATCTCGCCCTCCCAAGTAAGTCACCCCATGGCTCCGGTTCCTATGCAGGGTAGTAGTAGCCCAAAGGGCTGACATACACCAGCTCTGCCCCACAGTGGTACCAAATGGCCTGGCCTCTGGCAAGGGCTTTGGAGACCCTGGATTCAATTCACCTCATTTATTTTCTACGGGACATTGGAACCTGGGTGGAACCCGGGTCTCCACATGGCCAAACCCTCCTCACTGCTACTTTCTGAAGCAGAGGCCAGGAGTTCTTCAAATGCCCCGATGCAGATGTTGCTGGAACCGTTGCATAAAGGTTGTCAAAACTGGCTCCTGGTCCCAGCCCACCACCCAACTATCTTGTAGCCAGTCCCCAACCCTGCACCGCCCTGAGCCCCGGCTGGGAGGCGTCAGCAGGCCCAGGCAGAAGGTCCAGGAATGGAGATGTCCATACTCCCCAGGGTCAAGTGCCCCGATTCTCCTCTAAAGACGCCCCAGGAGAGCAGCTGGTCTGGTGCCAGTGTCTGGCTCAGATGTTCTAGGGGCTGTCTGTGCGGGAGGGGGATTTCTGCTGTCCTTCACCATTGATTCTCTCAAAAGTCAAATCCACACTGTCAGTCTCAGCTCTCTCCAACTGCAGGAGCTGTTGTGGAGCAGGAGACCCCGAGGGAAGCATCAGGCTAAGTTAGCATCTTACCATCTAGAGAACAGCACTGGTCACGTCCTCAAGAGAGACCGCGTGCTTACCTAGGCGAGTCACATGGACCACGTAATTGCCTCCCACATACACGGCCCAGTGCTGATATCTCTGCAAAAGATTGTTGAATTTCCACCACATAAAATCTCAATCAAGTCTCCGGGTTTGGGCTCAGGACCTAATCTCCTCTACAAAAGAAAAAGTGACCGAAAGAGGTGAGTCCTTGACAGGAAACATTCTAGAGCATTCTACATCCATCACAATTGCAAAGAGCTAGTCCCAGATGCAAACTCCTTCTGTTCCCATCTGCAGGAAGTGTAGAGGAAGGGATTCCTGTCACCTCAAGAGGAGGATCCCACTTTCTGGGGTGCAGAGGTGGGACTGAGCCTTGGGAACAGGGGGTGGGAGCCCCTTCCTGCATGGAGCAGGTTGTATCAGAGAGGGAGGCCTGGTCACCAGGAGGTCTAGATACTCACCCAGGCCATCGTTCCCCCATCTACTGGTCCCGGGGTGATCTCGTGTTCCGACCCCCGGGCCACCCTGCGGACACTGAGCTCAGCCCCTGCCCACGTGGGCCTCACTCCCCGAAGTCAGAGCTGCCCCTGCAGAGGAGGGGATTCAGGGTCCGGAAGGACAGGAGCCTATCAGCCCCTCCCCTGAGAGAGACGCTGAGACTGTGTCTGAGTGTTTCCCCCCGTGCATCCCGAGACCCCCACAATCACAGGGGCTAGCCAGGGGCAACTACAATCTGGGTCCAGGCAAGAGGCAGACGGGGGGAGCCCAGGAGAAGCTGAAGAGCTTTGGTGGTGGGAAGGTGTAATGGTGGTGGGATTGGTGTTTGAATATTAAATGTAATCAAATATTGTGAACTAACATAAATTTTTTAAAAAAGAAGACTAGACAAAATGAGAAAGAGGATTACTATGAGGATGAGGGAACCATCATGACTGGGACTATAGACCACAACTACAACTCTGACTGTGCTGGAAGGGGAGAGACCGGATGATGCTGGGGAGGAGAGAGAAATGAACTGATGACGGACCAGCCTGGGGCCTCTTTACCCTTCCCACAGTCTATCCTTTGCTGTGGGTCGACCAGGGAACAACTCTCGGCCACTGAACACTCAATCCCTCTCGTTCTCACTAACTGAACTGCCCCATGGGGCAGTTGGGTGCCTTTGGGGTCTCAGGCAGTGCCCCAGGCCCAGGACGTGGTGCGACGCAGAGCCTGAGTTTGTGGGGACAATGGTGTCAGAGGCACAAAGGCCACACCCAGAGCTGCTCTGAGGCCTTGAGACATGGTAGGAGTCACGGTCAACCCACTGCTGACGATGCACACAGCCACGCCTCACCCAGAAACTCTCTCCTGCCCAAATACACCAGTCTAATGGCACAGTTTCCTGGACACTGACCGAGGTAGTTGTCTGCCTCCGAGTTACCTGCTGCCCTGGGGTCAGGTGTCTAAGTACAGTGCACTCTGTTTCACTTTCACAAAAGTTTCACTTTCTCTTTGACCATCAGAGGCATGTTAACATTTTAAATTCTGCATCAGCAGTGCCTGTCAAAGCTGCCATTTCCTTCTCCAAGCAGTGCAGGCCCCGCACTACAGAGGCCTGGACTCTGAAATGAGGCAGAGAGAAGAGATATGGGACAGCAGCGCCTGAGTGGAAAATGTGGTAGTGGTCGAGGTCAGGGAAGAGACCAAAGTCACCCTGTCTGGGGCTGGACACTGTCCAGGGAGGAGGCACTTAATTTGGCTGTTGCCAACTCAGTTCCATTATCAATCCCACCACTATTACACCTTCCCACCACCATTCTATCAAATTTTCCCAGCCACTACCCAAGTCTGCCCCAGAAACAGACCCTAAATAATTTATTTTGTATTGCTTCTATGGATAATCTGTTAAATATGATCTCAAACAGTTTCTTTAGGAGACAGTGTCTTAGGATTGTTGTATCTGACCTGGGAACCATTAAGCCCTTGTATAAGAGATTTAACAACATGCTATTACAGGTTGAGCCTTGTGTGTTAATGTGGTGTGCTACTCCTAGTATATCACCATTGTAGAATATGAATGTCGTACGGTCACATTTTCTCCAGGAATTCTAAACTCTTAAATAAGGTGATGCAGCTGGAGTTAAATTTTCCATTGGATAGTGATTTTGGAGTCCAGAGACATCCCCCGGGTTGTAGATCTCTTCTGAAGTTTGTGAGTTAATGAGCTTATTTGGCCCCAGAGGCAGTTTGTGAGTGTGACTGCCAAGTTTCTGGAAGCAGAGGGAGCTGGAGGGAGGTGGCCATCCCTGACCCCATGAGAGCCTGTGCATTTCAATCACAAAATCCTCATACTGGAGTTTTTCAGCAGATTCATTCAAAATGAGGCTTGTCTTAGCCTGTGGATATTCGCCATGAGCATGGTGGTGATTGATTTCTGGAGGTTTTCAGCTGCTAAATCTCTGATTAGCGGGGCAGGGACTCACCAACCCCTCTTGGCTGCCCCAATTGAGACTTAGCCTGGTGGGGGTCTGGAGGCATCTCTGCAGCTTGTTGGTCTCTTCCAAAATTTATTTGTGAGTCTTAGTCGTGGATTTTAGTGAGTTTATATAACACAAGATCAAAGATCACTTATAGTTTGGGGAGCGAGGCAGGGACACTTAACCTAGCACAAGGCTTATATCTGCTCTGGAAAGGGAACTAAGAAGGCCTGGGCTCTGGGTCACCTCATGAAGGGACCGAGGTGGGCTGTAGGGGATCTCCTGGTCTTTCTTCTCACAGTCTCCCAGGGAAGACTTGACATCATTGACAATGAACCTCAGGCACCTTGTGTCCCAAAGCTATTCATGAAACCCTTTGGGGATATGAGGTTCATATGTTCCACTAAAACAGGCAAGGGGTGGAAGACCTCAAGCAAGCCTCTCCTGTCCCGAGTTGGAGCTTTGAGCTCAGTGAGAGAGTGGCTGGCCAGCCTGTGGGTGGCTGTGAGGCTCAGTGTCCTACAGTTGGGTGGACTGTCATGACCAAGGGTGGGGTGACCAGGCAGCACTAAGTGGCAACTTGGGGCTCTCCTGATCCCTCACCCCCCAGCCTCACATCCATGGTCAAGCACCACAGTCACCACGAACGTATCCAAGAAAGTACTCAGAGGGTGGGAGCCTGCTCAGCTCTGCTGCACCCCAGCTGACATTCTCTGGTCCTGGAACCGGGTCTGCATCCACAGTGGGTCCCTCACAGATATTGACCTTCTGAGAAGTACAGAATGGGGGACTGTGAGGACAATAATCCGTGGGCAGAGAGAACACATGCCATTCAGTTCTGGCACTGCTCCTGAAACCTCTAAAGAGTCATGTAGTTGAGACCAAGGAAATCAAAATAATAATAACAATAATAATAATGAGTAAACACATTGGACATGGTGACACCTATCTTCGCGGAGACTCATAAGCCACCTCTAACTGCACCTATAAACATCTCTGGGGTACAGTCTCCACTTCCGCTTCTCTTCAGGGGCTCAGACCGGAGCTGCCTTTGCCCCTACCCGGCTGACCCATGCCAGGACCCCCCACAGGGCTTGCAGCACACGCACCCCTCACATAACATCACTGACACTGGGGTGTGAAGCTCAGGGCTCTCTGCACTGCCCTCGGAGCCCAGGGGAGGGTTACCTGACCTACTAACAACCAATCAGCACTCTCAGTGTGGAGCACTCAGCCGATCATGTTCTCAGGGGACCAGGCAGCAGCCTGTGGGTGAGTGGGGGGGGTGAGATCTGGCGGCAGGACAGAGGCCCCAGGAGGCCTGTGCAGGACTCCATGGGGAGAAGCAGGAGCCCCAGGCGGTGGCAGAGGGAGCCACAGAGGAGAGATGGGAGAGCCGAGAATATGGGCACATCCTGCAGGGGCAGCAGGAGCAGTGGGCACTTGGGGCAGCACCCGGTCACCGATGCGTGGACACACAGCACCACCACAGACCCTGAGTCCTGTTTCTGCCCTTCGGGATGGGCCTGTCCCCATATATTGGTGCTAAGTCAAGACATTAGGATGAACCTCTAGACTCTGCCCTGCAAGCAGGAAGCAGAACGGAGGCCCCACATTCACAGTAAGTGGGCAAGCTGAAAACTTGTGAGTCCGATGACCTGGAGAAGTATAGCATGCTCTCATACACCCACCTAGTCATACATTATCTTGGCAGTACAAGGCAGCAGTTTCCCCTCTCTTACACGTACTTAATCTGGATGAACTTCAAGTATCAGTATGAGCCTTCTCTTTGCCCTATGTGTAACCAACCACAAAAATGTGGGGCACATGATCCTTAGAGCCTACGTGTCCAGCTCCATCTCCCTCTGACGTTTTAATATGACAACATCGTTTTGATAACATAGCTTTGACCAGACAATGTATACCCTGATGTTCCTTTGACAAATGCTCAACTTTCTGTACTCTCGCTAGTGAGTCACGGTGATGAAGTCATTAGGATGTAACTGATAAAAATAGAATGAAAGAGGGCCTCTGGTTGTTGCTCTTCACCTCGAGCCAGAACGAGCCTTTGCCCTATGTGCTCTCTAAATTCCTCTCGTGTGTCTTGTCTCTGCGCCTCCAACGGAAAGAATATTCATGCAACACCCGTGCACCTGTGGAAGGACCCGCGTCTTGCGGGAGAAAACCAGACACAGACGCAGATGCCCAGAGTTTAGCCCTTTATTAAAGCTCTGAGTCTCGGAACCAGCGAGAGACAGTGCGGCCCTGGCATTGGTCCGTGGGGACATTCCTGCGGACAGTGCGCTGGGCTTGAGTTGGCTGAGAGTCCCCTGAGGAGAGAGAGCAAGTCACCTTGTCACAGGGACACGAATCCCACCCTGGCTGCCTCCCTAGCCCAGATCCAGCCCTGCCCCCCAGAGCGCCCCAGTCCCTACAGCCTGGGGCTTGCTAGGAACTTTGGGGCTCTCACACTAGAGTCCAGATGGGTGCGGGGTCCCCGCCTGCACTACCTGAAAAGAGCCCCAAGGGTCCATCAGGGTGACCGATAGACCAGACCCAACACCCCTGGCTAGGCCAGACGTCGGGGTTCGAGGTGCTTACCTCTTTGCATTTCCCTTGTAGTAGTCCCTCGAACATCGTTGATTCCCACACCAATCCTATCTACCAGCGCCCGAAGGGGATCATCAGCCTGAAGCAGGAAGAAGAGAGACATGGCGTGGGACTCCGGCCACCACGTACACACCCACAGCCATCACCCAGGAGGAACCAGCTGGCCCGTGTCCTCTTCAATCAAACCCTGGGGGAGCAGAGAGGCCAGAAGGGGCTCCCAAAGGGACAGGACCCTCGAGAGAAGGAGCTGCTTCCCAGCGGGGAGCAGCACTGGGAGAGGAGCTGTGGGTGTCAGATGGGGACACTCGGGAGGGACACGCGGGCCTGGGGATGGTACAAGCCGAGGAAGCCGACAGGGGGCGCTGTGGGGAAGGGGGAGTGCCTGGAAGTCTATGTCGGGGCTGGCCAATCAGGAACCAGGGAGCAAGAGGGATGCTGAGGCATCCTATTCCAGTGCTCAGCCCCCTACAGCACCAAGCAGGTGCTCAGGTTCACCTGCCGAACAAGGGCCGGGACTGTTTGTTCACCAGAGGTAAAGCTTTCACTGCAGTTATACCCCATGTGTCACCAGAAGGGGGTTCTGGTGTAGGAAGTGGATCCTGGCGGGAATGGGAACCCGTCATGGTGTCAGGAGGTTCAGAACCTCGTCAGGAGGTTCAGAGAATGTTCCCTGTGGTGGACACACTCAGCAGAGCAGTTGTCACCTGAGGGTGCCCCCCTGCCCTCTTAGTAGAAATGGGGTCCTTGAAGACCCAGCATCAGCAGTGGGACCCGGGCCGTACAGAAGCTGTTTGTCCCGGCTACCCAGCACCCTCATCATGAGTTCCTGAGCTCCCAAATCGCTCAGTGGAGAGCCCTGTGATGACCAATGCTAGGGATGCACTCGGGGCATCAGGGACAGAAAAATAACATCTACACTGGAAACGGAGAGAATATTACTAAAGCAAATGCAATGTCTGTAGCGTTGGGCATTTGAGTGAGGCGAGAGAAGAGTCCTACCACCCCTCAGTGGGAAGAGGAAGTGGCTCAGGGTTGAAGGAGCTGCCTTGCAAGAGTGAGGCCAGGACCACAACTAAACTGTTGACGCCATGTGTGTATGGGGGGGGGGGGTGTCTGTGGGTCTGTGTGTCTTATGCATATCTGTGTGTGCATGAGTGCGCTCATAGCAATTCCTCCAGACGTGCTCAAAGAGTGTCAGCACCACAGTCCAACCAAGTTGCTCCAGAGACAGCACCCAGCAAAGGGACAACACTTTGCTGTCGCCTGGGCACCCAGATGCCCGGGACAGTCTCAGTAACTCCCTGGCACCATCCTCGGCGCCTCATTCTCAAAGGTGTGGATTCCCCTCACCCCCGAACCCTTTCCCCACGGTCTTTTCCTCCTTACACTAGAACGCTGTGCCCACATGGGATGGGGGTCTCTAGTCGGAGTCTTTGGTCAGCATCAAAAGACCAGCAAGGGAGGACCAAGGGGACCTGGCTCTGTGCAGACAGGACCCACCTCCAGGGGGCACCCTCAGCCTCTCTGCACCTGGAGATGGCCACTGGGTGTCAGATCTTGTCAGGGATTTGACACACATATATTCAGATGGAAAACTGTCAGCTTTTCCCGAAGAGACAGGGAGGCTGTTGTGACCCTGGGGGACAATAGTGCCCAGTGGACTGAAACACTAACCAGCAGACACTGAGCCAGAGCGCGAGGCAAGGGGATGTTCAAGCTCTGGGCAGTGCCTGTGGCCCAAACCGTATCCTCTGCCGTGGTCACGCTCCCCCCAAACTCCTCTTCTGTTTTCTCTCCTGGCCACACCTAGTCTTGCTCTGCCTCTCTCCGTGGTGCCTGGGGTGCGGCCCAGGGTCTCTCGCGTGCCAGGCATGTGCTCTGCCTCTTCACCACAGCCCGGCCCCTCCTCTGCCCAATCCTCACAGCCCCTGATTCCTGGGCTCTAGGATCCCTGTCAAGGGTCAGGCCCACCCCAAGAACAAAACCCACCTCCACAGCCAGGCAGCCTCTCCCTGACCCCTCCAGGGTGATCAGGCCTGTGTGGCAGGTGCCATAATGTCACATCCCACTTACCACACAGTTGCTAGACTGAGTGAACAGATACCTGAGCACTGTGAGCCTCAGTTTCTCCCTCTGTGAAATGGGTGATAGAACCTGCTTCTCACCAGGAATGAGTTCAGCTCAGCTTCGTCTACAGAGCCCGAGCTGGTATCGCTTCACTTCCCACCCTGACTGTGACTTCAGAGGGGAGACACTGACTCTCTGTCTGTTCATACCTAATAACCCCTTGGCCAGTACAGTCAGTGGGGACGCTGCTGGGGACTGGGACACACCTGATCAGAGCGGGCAATTCTGTAGCGCATCTCCGTGGCGAAGTGCTCGCAGTTCTCATGGATGAGGCTGTAGTTCCTCTGCTCCCCGACCCGTGCCAAGGCCCTTTGGACGATCTCTGCAGCAGGCCGTGCCCCGATCACTGCATCATGTTTGTTATTGACCTGGTACCGGCACCCCGCGGCCACCTTGGACAGCAGGTCCTTCTTCACCACAGCTCGGGGTCTCGAGCCCGATGGAAACCCCAACCAATTCACTCCTGAAGGCCCACCATCTGCGGGGTCACAAGAGAGGACACAGTGGTCAACTCTGCACAACCCCAGAGGACCCTCCTCCCTCAAGAAAGTCACCCCATGGCCCCTGTCCTCACAGAAGGAATGAGCCCAGAAGGGCTGACACCTGCTGATTCTGATCCACAATAGGGACCACTGGGCCTGGGTCTCTGGCGAGGGCGTTGGAGTCCCCGGACTCTCTTGCCCTCATTTCTTTTCCGAGGGACAGAGGGAACCTGGGTGGATACTGGGTCTCCCACACGGCCGTGCCCTCCTCCCTGAGCCAGGCCCCGCTCGCTGCTGGTTCTGAAGCAGAGGCTGGGAGTCCTTCAAATGCTCCAATCGGATGTTGCTGGAACTGTCACATGAAGGTGGGTGACATGGACACAGAGTTAAGGTAACCAATGCCGTCTCCTACTCCCCGCCAACCAACCAACTAGTTTGTGGCCTGTCACCAGCCCTGCACAGCCCCGAGCCCCAGCTGGGAGGCCTCAGCAGGCCCAGACAGAAGGTCAAGGGCAGGAGATGTCCACACTCCCAGGGTCAATCCCAGAACCATCAGGTGACCTCGCGGGAAATCCACAAAGGACCCAAAGGGATTTCCACAAAGAACCCAAGCAGCATAGCAACCGTGGGCCCAGCACAGCCAGCCTGACTTCCAGAGGCACCAGGTCTGGGTCTCCTGAGCACTGTCTGGAAGCAGCACCCGGAGAAGGGAAGATAAAGGAATTCCACCCAGCAGGAAAAGGACAAAGGACTGTCATGCGGCCTGAACCACGATATCAGGACGCTCAGTGCAACTAGGCAGGAAAGTGCGTCTTCCCGTGGGGAGGATGAGGCTGGGGGAGAGATCCTCTGCATCTGCACTGCGGTGAGGGTTTCTATGACGCTATCAAACTGCAGAGAGCACTGAGATGCCGAGTCCCTATAGCGGGACAGAGGCAAGTGCACTCGGAGCCCCGCTCTCGGCATCAGGGGAACACTCACACAAGGGGCCTCTCAAGCCTCCAGACCAGACCCTGCCTTTCTCGGGGTGTCCAGCTGGCGTTTTCCTCCATGCCATGTGCTAATGAGTAGGGGGTTGACTCAGCCCTGCCAAGGCCACACCACCCTCCCTCTTGCCACCCCCACTCGAGGGTGCTTCTCCTGAGCCATCAGAGGGTGCAGCTGAGGGGAGAGAGAGATACCAAGACACCCACAGTCAGAAGGCAGGAACCAGGGTCCACCGTGCTGCTCCCTGGAGTGGGGGTCATGTTCCTTGTGTGTCCTTGTGCAGTGCTGAGTGTTGGGGGAGCCCCTGCTTCCTGTCCCCCATGTCCCTGCATATCAGCAACTACAGAGAAGACTGGGCACAGAAAGGGCTGTGTCCCCAGGACAGGGGCTGGGTGACCCCCCACTCTCTAATGGGACATGTCCGCAGCCTGTTCAGGAACTTCCAGATATAGAAGAATAGCAGCTGATGGGCCTACAGGAGACATCTCAGGTCATCCGACTTGGTGGCTATGCCCACTGGCCAGGCCAGCAGAGGAGAGCAGCATAGTGTGAACCGAACCCACAGTCACCTCAGCCCGTCCTCTACACAGACCCCAAACTTACCGACGTCAGTCACATGGACCACGTAGCCGTCTCCCACATACACGGCCCAGTGCTCATAAACACCGCAGAAAATCTCAATCAAGTCTCCGGGTTGGGGCTCAGGACCAATTCTGTTCTGTAAAAAAAAAAAAAAAAAAAAGAGAGAGACAAAAAGAGGTGAGATCTTCTCAGGGAAGGTTCTAGAAATATTCTACAACCACCACACCTGCAAGGAGGGGCAAGGAGCCCAGCCCAGCCACAGATGACCACTATTCCCCCTGAAGGAAATGAAGAGGAGACGTTCCCCTCTCCAAGAATGTAGCTCCCCTTTTTCTGGGATTGCTGAACAGGGAAGGAGCCTTTGGGGACAGAGGTGACAGGGTTCCCAGAGGAGCTCACGGGGAGAGGGCACAGTTGTCGGGAGCCCTCTCCCTGCACGGAGCAGGTCTGTGTCAGTGAGGGAAGCCTTGTCAACAGGAGATCTAGAGGCTCCCCCAGGTTATCGTCCCCCCATCTGCTGGTCCCGAAGTGACCTCGTGTTCCGACCCCCAGGCCAGCCTGCGGACACTGAGCTCAGCCCCTGCCCACGTGGGCCTCGCTCCCGGGAGTCACAGCTGCCCCCACAGAGAAGGGGACTCAGGGGCAGGAAGGGCAGGAGCCTGTCCAGCCTTTCCCCCGGGAAAGATGCCGAGACTGTGTCTGAGTGTCCCACCCCCGTGCACCCCGAGACTCCCCACAATCACAGGGGCCAGCCTGGGGCAGCTACAATCTGGGTCCAGGCAAGAGGCAGACAGGGGAGCCCAGGGGGACCTGGAGAGCTTGGGGGGCTGTGCCCCTGTGGAGCGGCATGAGCAGGGAGACAGTGCCCTGGTCCCCTGCAGAATGGGGGCCCCTTCACAGGAGTATCTGGGGTGCCCTGGGTCTGGCCACACCTGCTGCTGCTGCCTCAGCTGAGCTGGGTGCTCTGAGCAGGGGCTGCGCTGCCCACTGAGACCTTGGGGAAAATGTTGGACTAAGTCCTTTGACCAGGGGTCAGAGTCAACAGGGGTTGACAGAAAGACGGACCAAGCACCTCGACTGCTGTACTAGGATCAGCATCAATTTGCTGATTTTAAAATAAGGGTCTACATTGACCACAAGGTCGGCAAAACCCCCCACAATATTGAAGCTAAGGGTATCTTCGAAGATGATACGCCACTGAGCAAGCAAGTGGAAACAGAGATAAACAAATGGGACTATCTTAAACTAAGAAGCTTCTGCACCTCAAAAGATACCATGACCAGAATACAAAGACAATCTACAGAATGGGAAAGAATATTCACCCAGTACCCATCTGATAAGGGGCTGATATCAAGAATATACAAGGCACTGGTTGAACTCCACAAGAAGAAAACTTTCATCCAATTCCACCAGAAAATGGGGCGATGAAATGAACAGAAACTTAAGAAATTCGAATGGGGGCTGGAGTGATAGCACAGCGGGTAGGGCATTTGCCTAGCACACAGCAGACCTGGATTCGATTTCCCAACATCCCATATGGTCCCCTGAGCACTGCCAGGAGTAATTCCTGAGTGCAGAGCCAGGAATAACCCCTTGTGCATCGCTGGTGTGACCCAAAAAAAAAAAAAAACATATATCCAAATGGCCAAGAGGCACATGAAAAAATGCTCTTCATCATTAATCATCAGGGTGATGCAGATCAAAACAACAATGAGATATCACCTCACACCACAGAGACTGGCTCACATCCAAAAGAACAAAAGCAACCAGTGTTGGTGACGATGTGGGAAGAAAGGGACGCCCCTACACTGCTGGTGGGAATGAAGACTTGTTCAACCCTTTTGGAAAACAGTATGGTTGTTATTCAAAAATTAAAAACTGAGTCCTTCATGCCCTACCGATGTCACAAGTTGTCCCCCACGAGCGGCTCTCTGGCACGGCCATGGCTCCAGAGGCAAAAGGACTTAATCCAGAGTTCGGCAGCTTGCAGCAGAAAAGTGAAAGGACCATGCATTAAACTACGGCGCCATGCCTCCCTGGGAGGGAAAGGGTGTTGCTCCCTTCCGCCTTCCCCAACCCACCCCCTGGCAGCAAGGTGACGGCTGCCTCAGAGTTTATAGGAGAGCCAGGTATGAGCCGGCGGTGACGGGGCAACTGCAGTCTCATGGGAAGGGGGGGCAGTACCGGCTCGTCCTTCACGCCCGACTAAGGTCACGAGGTGCCCCCCTCCCACGAGTGGCTCTCCAGCACAGCCATAACACCAGACGCACAGAAACCAATCTCATAATTATCTGGCTCTTTGCAGAAATCCAAAAT
>JAOXYA010004498.1:0-14415 GCA_028565675.1 Sorex palustris | reverse complement strand
CAACTACACCACCTCTGCTTTGCTGATGACATTGTTTTAATAACACCAAACATCAGCCAAGTGGCACAAATGCTGGCTGACTTCGACTGTGAGTGTGGAAAGGTCAGACTACAGCTAAACCTCACAAAGACAATGTTTATGAGAAATGGTCTCGTTCCTGACGTTCCATTCACTCTCAACGGGACAAAGTCTTCAAATGCAAGTTATGTGTACCTAGGTCGAGAAGTCAACATGACAAATGATCTGGCACCTGAGTTGTGCAGGAGGAAGAGAGCAGCTTGGAACACCTTCAAAAGTATCGAAGAAATAGCTAAGAGGATGAAGAACCTCCTGCTCTGGAAACATCTCTTTGATTCCACTGTTATTCCTGCATTAACACACACCTCAGAGACCTGGGACCTACAAAAACAGTATGAGAAAGCTATTCAGGTTTCCAAAAGAAGAATCAAAAGAGCTATGCTTAGAGCATCAGTTTCACTCAAATGAAAGAATCCAGAGTTCTGACCTCGGTTGATGTTCAAGAAACAAGGACACTGTCTCATTTGTCAAGGCATCAGAAATTGGATGGGCTGGACACACAATGAGATTTGGAAATGACCGCTGGACTAGAGCCGTTACTGACTGGATTCCACAGCATGTCAAAAGACCACATGGCTGCCCACCTATGAGATGGTCAGACTTCTTCATCAAGACACTAAACAATCATTTTGAGGCTCTTCGTGTTCCTAGAACAAGCAGACGCCATTGGGCTACACTACCATGCAATAGCACGAATGGAGACATTACTGGCACCCGCTCAAACAAATCAATGAGTAATGGGATGTCAAGTGATCAAGTGATTATATTCAATCGAAGGTTTTGCCTGACCGATGTCGCTGTTGTCCCAAAATTCCAAATGGGATCGGTCCACCATCTCCTTTGTGCAAAATTCTACTCCACAGAGTGGGGAGAAAGGGCTGCAAAATTTAAGAAGAGAAATCCCAAAATGACCTCAAACTTGGAGTTCTTCAGCACTATTGCAGCAACATGGGAAGATGCTGTCATTGACAACATTGACAAGAAATATGATAGACTGATTCAGCACCTCCATGATTGTGCAAGGAATGCCAAGAGAGAGATAGCCACAAAAAGACACCTGTCTTCGAAAACTCTTGAGCTCATTCACCAATGTGACTTGGCGCAAGTGTCAGGCAACCACAAGCAAATGACTGAGCTCGCAAAGCAGTGCAGAGAAGAGATCAAGGAAGACCTTAAAGAGAGAAGATCCGCACTGCTGGTAGATGGGACAGAAGCCTGGAAAGCATTTGCAATGCCTGCCTGTCCTTCATCAACTACAAAATCAACATGACTCTCCTCCTCTCCCATCTTCCAGAAGGGCAATGAAGAAGAATATTCATGACTTCTACTCGATCTCTATGATAGAAACGTCCATCTGCTCACATACCAAATTCCTCAGGATGTATGTTGTCCCAATGTTCTCCCTTTCGAAATCAGACAAGCCATTTCTATGGTAAAGATATTAACAGCACCCCGACCAAACAATGTCAGATCTGAAACCTGAAGAACCTGCAGCCAGTTCTCATCAAGACACGGGCTTGGCTTTTTACATGCTACCTGTCTGAATGCAAGGTTCCATCCCAATGGAAAACCAGCAGGAATGTACTACTGTAGAAGAAGGGAGACATCCACGACATTGGCAACTATCTCCAGATCTGCCTGTTGTCTGTCCTCTACAAGCTGTTCACTCGAGTCATCCTGAATAGTATTGGCAGAACACTAGATGAAGGACAACCATGCAAGCAAGCCAGGATCTGAAAAGCATTCAGCATGATTGACCATATCCACACAGTAACCAAGCTCATTGAGATTTCTCATTAGTTCAAGATGCCATTCTCTCTTCCTCTTTGTCCCCAACATTGTGCCTGTCTTCTTCCACAACCAGGTCAGGTTGCCTGCCAATATTTGAACCCATGACTTGGCTTTCGCCTTGCAAAGTCCCAGACGTTCTCTATGACCCTAGAACAAAAGCAATCCTGAGCCTCTTTCTCTTTGTCTCCAATGCTGTGCAGGTCTTCTTCACCACCAACCTTTACCCCCACACAAACCAGGTACCCATAGGGGTGTGGCCTCTTTAGAAGTGTTGCCTGGCTTCGGTAGAAGTTGGCCTGGTCAAATTCTGGGCGGGCCAACACTCACGTGGCCACAGGTAGTTTTATCATATGAAAAAATCTAGTGTAATATCTCAGTTCCCATACCTACACACCAACATGAAAGAACAATGCAAATTTCCACCACGTTGGGACGATGATGAAAAGAGTCCAGAAGTCTCAGTAGGTGCTACTCACCTAAAGGACCTCTCTGAGAAAGAATTAAGATGTGAAGTCATGAAGATATTCAATGAACTCAATCAAACAGTCAGACAGATATCCCGTAACATGACAGAAACAATTGAGAAAATATGGGAAGAAATAAGAGCAGAAATGTCATGAATAAAAGATTCTGTAGGTGAAATAAAAAATTCAGTCTGTGCCCTCAACAGTAAAATGACTACAGCTGAAGATAGAATCAATGAGCTGGAAGATCAGCTGTACAAAGCCAACAGACAACAAGAAACAATGGCGAGAGACCTAAAAATAGCTCTGGAGCGAATCAGAGTCCTAGAAGATGATTCCAAGAGGAGCAACATTAGAATCATTGGAGTACCAGAAGCTCAAGGAAACAATCCCAATGTAAAAAGCCATGGTTAAACACATCGTTGCTGAAAAATTACCAGAGCTGGAAAATGCAGCCATTCAGATTCAAGGAACCTGAAGAGTGCCAGCTAAAAGAGACGCTAACAAAAACACTCTGAGACATATAATAGTTAGAATGGTTGATGCCGTAGATAGAGACACAATATTGCAAGCAGCAAGGTTAAAGAAGGAAATCACATACAAAGGAGCATCCCTTAGATTCACAGCAGACCTATGAGAGGAAACACTCCAAGCCCGAAGATAATGGTGGGATGTAGTGAAAGAGCTCACTGAAATGAATGCTTCACCAAGAATACTCTATCTGGCTAAACTCTCACTCAAACTCGAAGGAATAGTACACTATTTTCTAGATAAACAGCGGACAGGAATTTCACAGACTCAAAAAACAAACCTAAAAGAAGGGCTAAAGGGTCTGCTATAAGACAAGACAAACCTTTAAGCACTATAGACCCCTACAGAAAGATGACACCAAACCCCATGACTATAATCTCTCTCAACATCAACGGTCTAAATTCACCAAATAAGAGACACAGAGTGGCAAAATGGGTTCAGAGACAGAACCAAACATTCTGCTGCCTACAAGAAATTTATCTCAACAGTCAAAGCAAATGCAGACTCAGAGTTAAAGGATGAAAAACAATCCTGCAAGAAAACAGCTTCCTCAAAAAAGCTGGGGTGGCCATTGCCTCTTTTGCAAACCACAACACCCAATAAGAGAGAGAGAACAAAAGGTAATGCCCTGCCACAGAGTCAGGGTGGGATGGGAGGATAGGCGGTGGGAGGGATACTGGGATCCGTGGTGGTGGGAAATGGGCACCAGTGGAGGGATGGGTATTTGATCATTGTATAATTGAAACCGAGGCACAAAATTTGTAAGTCTACAACTGTACCTCATGGTGTCTCACTAATAAAAATTTTTTTAAAAAAAAGAATCATTCCCAGGGGCTGGGAGATAGACCAATAATTAAGGCAGGTGCCAAGCACACACCCAACCTGGTTTGGGTTCGGGTACCACCTACATCCTCCCCCCAGGCATTGCCAATTGCAACTCTGGTGGCCCCTGAGCACCACCAGGTATGGCTTTATCCCCAAGCAACCCTGGGGTAGCCTGGGTATCCACAGCACTGGAGGACTTTCTCAGCATCTCAGCTTCAGCCCCTTCTGCTGGATTGTTGATCTGGCTGACTGAGAACAGCCAGTGAGGTCCCTCCTGAGCATTGCTTAGGAGACCTTCCTGTCCCCTCCACTGAAATCATTTCCAGAGAGCCAGGGAGGTAGCACAGCCCGAGAGCATTTGCTCTCGTTGTATCCTCCACACCACCAGTAACAATAAGAATGGCCAAACCCTTTTCTACCTGGAGAGATAGCTCAAAGGGGTAGTATGCATGCAAGGCATGTTAGAACCCCAGATCTGATCCCTGGCACCGCATGGACACATGAGCACTGAGCCCCTGAACACAGCTAAAGTGGCCTCTAAAACAAAAATAAGAAACAAAGCCAAAATCATTCCCAGGGTTTCTGAACATTCCCAGATAGCATCAGCTCTGTTTTAACCCAAGAAGGAATCTTTGGAGGAGACGCCCTCTCCTCTCCCTCCACCCTACCCTCCTTTGTAGGAGCAGAAATTTTCTTGGCAGAGAAAGGACAATCAAGTTGGATAAAAGGGAAGAAATTATCCAAGGTGCCAGATAACTATTTCTGTAGGAGGAACACAAGAGACTTGCCACAGTGGCTTGAAACAATGACTCATTGAGCTCAGCATTTTATTCTAGGACTAAAAAACAGAGAGAGAGATCACTTGATGGAAAAATAAAAGATGGGTGGGAAAGGAGCCTGTGATATGAGAGAAAAGGGGCAGATGAGTGGGGGATGTTAAGGGGAAGAGACTGTGACTGAGACGCAGTCACTATGTGAAGTGTGCTATGAATTTGAATTTAGGCACCCAAAAGATCTGGATAGAAAACTTTATCTTTAGTCTCAGTCTTACTGACTATATAATGGAAACAATTTCTTTTCCCCTCTCCCATGATTATTATAGCAACTTCAATGGATAACATGCTAATACAAACCAAATATCTAGGTCAGTGCCTACCTCATTGTAAGGATGAAATAAGAGGCATTGTTTAAGTAGCAATAGAGGGAACATGAAGTTTTTATTTTTTTAAAAAAATTGTTTTTTGGTTTTAGGGACCACACCCAACAGTCTGCTTAGGGACTATTCTCGTTCTGTGCTCAAGAGTGACCCCTGGAAGGGTCTGAAAGATAGTATAGGGGTAAGGCACTTGCCTTGCTTGCAGTCAACCTCGGTTCTATTGCCAGCATCCCATATAGTCCCCTAAGGACCTCCCAGAGTGAGTGCAGAGTCAGGAATGCAGAGCCAGAGCATCACCAAATGTAGTTCAAAGGTGGGTGGGACGCTGACGAGTGACTCCTGGAAGTCCTTGGAGAACCCTGGGTGGTCCCAAGGATTTGAACCAGGATTGCAGCCACTTGCAAGACAAGCTCCTTGTGCCCTGCACTATGTCTCTGGCTCATAAGGCCCTTTTTATCCTGTCACCTCTGGAATGATGAGCATGGCTTTGTAGGTAGACTGAAGCAGCATAGGACAAAGCTAGGTACAATGAAGCCTGCTTAAGCAAAGGACTCAAATGGGAAAAAGACTCCTACTATGTTTCTGGGTGGTTGATTTCTGCTTCCTAAAAATCCACTCCTACTCATTCCTTCTCCCCTAGGTGACTTCTGACCATCGGCTAGAAATTTGTAGTTATGCTGCCCTGGAGAAAAGCGATGTGCTGATTTTCGGGGGTGTGCTCAGGATTATTGTGGCCAGAAGACAGACCAATGAGGCCAAATCCCACAGAACAGTAGCTGCAGTACCATTTCTTGCATGAGTGGTTAGTATTGGACTTCTGGGTCCTCTAGCATATCACCAGTCTCCACAGCGTGGTGCTGACTGACCTTGAGAAATGTCCCCTCTCTGGAGGCCTAAGGGGGGGGGGCACTCAGTGATCACACAGAACTTCAGAGTTGCCTTGTTGGAAAAAAGTCCATGAATATTTACTACCTCTTGGCTGATTACAGCCCTTTTCTGCAAATATTTGTTTGGCTCCCCTTCCATTCTGACTCCTTTCCTCTCCCTTACTTTTCCTGGCCCTTAAAATGTTTGTACTTGAAAAGTTGAAGGTCTTCAAAAAAAGTGTATGGCAAGGGTCCTAGAGAGATTGTACAGGGCTTGAGACACTTGCATGCAGCTGAGTCCGTTTCTATTCCCAACGTTGCATATGGTTCCCTGAGAACCGCTAGGGGTCACTCCTGAGCACAGAGCCAGGAATAGCCCTTGAGCACTGCCAATGTGAGTTGGAATTTTTAGGTCAGAGGAAGAGGCAAGTCATTTAGTTGTGTGGAGAAGTGGCAAGCAAGAAGGGAGATGAATAGAAGAGAAGAATGACTAATGGAATTTACATAACAGTAAGCAACAGGGTAGCTTGAGAAGATTTTCCCAATTTGTCATTGCTAGAAAAAAGAAATTGGTCTCACATCTTGGAGAAGAGGGGTAGGAAATCTGACTTGATTTGATTTGGATGTTCTGGATCACATCCAGAAGTGCTCCGGAGACCATGTGGTGCTGGGGATTGAACCCAGGGCTCTTGTGTGCAAAACACATGATCAGTCTTTGAGCCATCTCCCTGATCTCCAGAAATCTAAGTTCTTGGGATTCCATGGGTAGGGTTTCTGAAAAGAGAAACCATTCCACTCGTTTCAGGGAACTCAAACACAAAGATGAGAATGTAGCAATTACTCCTTGTTGGAAACTATAATCCATGAGACATGCTCCTTTGATGAAAAGATGATTCACTGTTTTTCTGAAACCCAAATATACCTGGGCATCCTGTATTTATCTGCCCATTAGTTGTGCCAGGGGTCCAAGAGCCTTCATTTGACAGGATTATATTCTGGTGAATTGATGGGGGGACAAGGGTGGGACAAGGGTGGGGGGGAATGCTTTTGAAGGATATCTCTGTCCATTCATTTGGGTTATCTGGGTGTAACCCAACTCCCCCGGGGGAAAAAAGGAAGATTGTGGTATCCAATAAGAATTAAAAAACATTGTTAAGACAGAGATCAACAAACGCAGCAGAATGGAGTTCACATTAAAGCAACAGTCCTTTCTATTCTGATGCTTTTCTCCTGGATATTTTCTTTCCTTTGTTAGAATCTCTGATGTAGAATCTGAGTCCTTTGACTTTTCTTGCACCTTCCACAGTTTTATTTTGGCCAGTTGCATATCACCACTGTCTTGAGGCTTCCAAAACACCTTGGCATAGGAGTTTTTTTTTTTTAAACTGAGAACAACTGAGACCCGATGGGCATCAACCAAATGAGGATTAGCCAGAGAGCGTGAATTGAGGGTTATCCCTGGATATAACCTTCCCATCTCAAACCTCCATATGAGTTGGGATGTATCTCAGTGGTAGAGCAGTTGCCTTGCATGTGGGTAGCAAAACCCACAAACAACAGAAAAAGAAATCTATATACATGGCAGGGAAAACAACTCATTGCAGAGTTTCCAGCTTCTGTCATGGTAGATGCCCCTTCTCTTGAAGCCCCAGCCTCCTTAGCTCAGGACACAGCTTCTCAAAAAAAATGTGCTCATTTCACCTAACCCCTAAACGTAGTCTTGCATCCATGCACATGCTCTTGTTGATCTCTCAATTTGGGAGTCGGCATTCAGAGGAGACATTTCTCCTATCATCTGGTCCAGTCACGAGGGCAGAATGCGCGTGGGAAAGAATGAGCTGGTTTGGCTCTCAGGGTGAGAAAAGGGAGGACCTGAACTTCAAGCAGGACTTGATGTGGAGGAGAACAGTGTGAACCATTTTCTGTGGAGGCTGTACCTGCATGATTGTGTTGCCCTGGGCTGCTTGAAGAATACAGGATTTTGTTCTTTGGGGGCCATATTGCTCCTGGCGGTGCTTGGGGGACCATATGGGATATTGGGAATCGAACCCGGGTCGGTTGTGTGCAAGGAAAATGCCCTACCTGCTGTACTATCGCTCCAGCCCATGGGCCGATAAACTTTGATTTTATTATTTGATTTCCAGTTAAAAACTTGGGTGGTTCTTTGAAAAATTTTACTCTTAGCTCACTGTGGGATTTTACATATTTAAAACATTAACTGGGCCACCCTGGTGATGATCAGGGGTTACTCCTGGCTCTCGACTCAGGGATCACTCCTTGGTGGTGCTTGGGGGAACCATATGGAGTGTCAGGGATCGAACCCAGGTCAGCTCCTGCAAGACAGATACCCTACCCACTATACTATCACTCTGGCTCAAGTTTTGATACATTTTCAATAATGAATTAATGTCTTATGTATATTGGTTAAAATCACTTAGCAGTCAATCATTACAAATTGACTTTTTTAAAATTTATTTTGTTTTTGGGCTACACTCAGCAATGCTCAGGGGTCACTCCTGGCTTTGCATTCAGGGATCATTCCTGGTGGGGTTCAGGAGACCTGTAAGATGCTGGGGATTGAACCTGGGTTGGCTACCGACAAAGGAAGAAGAGCCTGAACCTGGGTTGGCTACCAGCAAAGGAAGAAGAGCCCCACCCACTGTACCATAACTCTGTCACTGTCACTGTCATCCCGTTAGTCATTGATTACTCGAGCAGGTGCCAGTAGCATCTTCATTTGTCCCAGCCCTGAGATTTTTAGCATCGTAAACTTTATGCTCTCTCTCCGTGGATGTAGCACGCCAGCTGAATGTCCTTGGGCATAATGGTGATGTGCTTGGCGGGAAATGCACAGAGGTTGGTGTCCTTGAAGAGCCCCACCAGGTAGGCCTCACATATCTCCTGCAGTGCCATGAACACTAAGCTCTGGGAATGCAGTCCTATGTCTCGAAGTCCTATGTGATCTCACGCACCAGCCGCTGGAATGGCAGCTGGCAGATCTCGAGTAGCGCCATGGTGCCGGTAGCAGTGCAGCTTTCTTACACCATCCCCACCCCCAACCGAGCCCCTTGGCTGGTGCGTTCTCTCGGGCCACCTTGGTGGTCAGCTGCTTGCGGGGCGCCTTCCCACCCATTGATTTGCACAGTTTGCTTAGTATGAGCCCTCTCGTTCTTCCGAACTCAGCTGGAGACTCCTTCAGGGTTAGGGAAATGAGACCCATTTAGCTACTGTTGTTGGCATATTTGGTACATCATGGGTGGCTTGTCAGGCTCTGCCGTGCGGGTTGGATACCCTTAGTAGCTTGCTGGACTCTCCCGGGGGAAGATGGAGGCTTTTGGGGTGATCTCTAATCTGATGCTGCTAATTCTTCAGCAAAGGAAGAGAAAGGAGACGAAAAGCCTTACACCAAAGGCACTGTGACTGGAGAGAGACAGAGTGGAGATGGACAGGAGGGCACAGAGCCTGTGGAGAACAAAGTGGGGAAAAAGGGCCCCAAACATCTGGACATGATGAAGTTCGAAAGAACCCAGCCTACATCTCCCGGAAAGGGCTCGTCTTTGAGCATGATCTTCGAGGGCAAACTCAAGAGGAGGAAGTCAGACCTCAAGGGTGTCAGTGAAAACTATGGAAGGATGAGGGTTTCTGGGAACATGACAAGTTTCGGGAAGATGAACAAGAACCATAACTCTAGCCCACAGATTGACTTTCATTGATTTATTTTCTGATGATTTCATTTTCTGCTTTTTAAAGTTTTGTTGGAGCAAGTAATAAGAAATAAATTGTTATGTTCCTGCCAAGGTGGCAAGCTGGGGAACCTGGGAAAGAACCTGGGGACATTTGTGGAGGGAGGGGGACACTGGTGGTGGGATTGGTGTTGTTGAAACATCGTATGTTCAAAACAACTTTATCATGAATAACTTTGTAAATCATAGTCTCTTAATAAAAAGAAAAAAAGTTTTAAAAATCCTTTTATCTGATAAAAGGAGAATGAAAGTGTTCATAAAAGCTTTAATCAGTGTGCTAATTTTAAAAAGTTTAAAAATGGAAAAGTTTTAAGATTTATGTAGTTCTTTTTTCCCATTCTTTCTGTAACAAAGGACTTCAAAGCTCTGGCAGCAAGAGAGGATGGTAGGATTAGCTTCTCTCACTCTCTTGAGTCATTTTAGATTAAGAGATCAGGAAAATGTAATTATGAAAGATAGATTGAAAGAAGGCAAAATTTTATTGCAGAGGGCTGGCACATGGCTTGCATGTGGCTGACCCCATTCTATTCCCAGTATCCCATGTAGTTCCCGAGTCCTAATAAGAGTGATTTTTGAGCACAGAGTCAGGAGGAAGCCTTGATCACTTCTGATATGGTCCCAAAACAAAGCAAAACAAAACAAAAATATTGCAGAATATCCTGGAATATATAGGAATGTGAAAGGCCAAATAATACTCCTAGGGCCAAGGATGTGGGTCCAGTCACAGTATTCATGCTTTGTATGTTCGAGGCTCTGAGTTTAGTCCTTGGCACTGCTGAGCCAGAGGTAAGCTGGAAGTCCCAATCACAACAGCAAAAATCGTAGTGTTCCTGGAAGATACTGTTGGAGAATCTCTTATGACTCAGTTACACATATTTAAAGAAGCTCAGTTTCATTAGAAATCATGAAAATGCAAATTTAGACCACAATCAAATACTTCTATAATCCACCAAAGTGTCTAAGTTAAAAGTTACTGGGGTGTGTATAGGGGGACGGGGGCAAAGGGGAGACTGTGGAATGATAGTGCAGCAGGTAAGATCTTGCCTTGTATGTGGCCAACCCAGGTTCGATCCCTGGCATTGCACATGATCCACCAAGCATTGCCAGGAGTGATTCCAAAGTGTAGAGCCAGGAGTAGCCCCTGAGTATCATCGGAAATGACACCCCTAAAAACAAACAAAAAACTTATTGAGGGGTCTGGGAGGAAGTTGAAAGGGTTAGCATCCATGCTTTGCATATGGGAGGCCCGGTATCTTTGCTTCGTCTGAGCATCTCATGAGGGATGTAGGATGTGATCCCCAAGCACTGAGCCAGGAGTAGCCTTGAATATTGCTGGACATCATGCCCTAACTCCTACCAATCTTAACAAAAAGCAAAACATACTAACAATATCATGATGCTGTCCTGATAGTATAATGGGTAGGGCTCTTGCCTTGCCCACAGCCTATCCGGGTTCAATCACCCGAATTTGCAGAAGTGATTCCTAATAGCAGAGTCAGGCGTCATCCCTAGGCAATACAAAAAATCTTTTAAAAACTGACAATATCAAATGTCAATGCAGATACAGAACCTCTTGAACTTCTTTTGTTGCGGGGGACATGGGGTGTTGGGATTTGGGGTCATACCTGGTGGTGTTCAAAGACTACCTTGGCTCTGTATTTGGGGGCCACTCCCCACAGTGCTCAGGATCAAATCCTATAGAGTTCCCAGGATCAAATCCAGGCATCTGCATCCAAGGCTTGTGCTTAGCTGGCTGAGCTTTGGCCCCACATCTGGAACCTCATGTACTGCTGTAGCAAATCTAAATTAGTACACCCATGTTGGAAAAAGTTTGACATTATTTACCAAAGTTAAAAATACTCCTAACCTGTAACCTCTGTGTTCCCCAAAGGACTTCAGTCACGTGAATGCTTATTTATAATAGGAAAAAAACAAAACGAAACAAAGTAGAACCCTGTTACGGGCCCCATTACTGTGTATGAAGCCACTTCCAACTTAGAGGCATAAAACAATGACTTTTTTTAAAAAAAAATATTTTTGATTCTTTGGGGTAAGTTTCAGGAGGGGTCTTCCTGGGTTCCACAAGACCTTTGATCTGTCTGTCCCAGGGAAGAATGTGTCTCAATGATGAAGAACTGAAAACACCTCTAAGTGTTTTCAAGCCTTTCCAGCCAGTAACTCAGCTGGGGCCCTAGGCCAAACTCCTGAATTCCAACCTTCCATGCTGTAGTGTGGGGTTCCCCCCACTGTCTGCTGGCTGGGTTCCAAGTGTGAGCATCTCAAAAGGAGAAGGTGGAAGTGTGTAATATTTTAAGAAATTTGAAAAAAAACACTTTGGGAGCTGGTCCAAAGAGCTGGAGCACAGGTTTTGCAATGCAGGAAGCCCAGATTCACTCCCGGGGCACCGTATGGTTCCCCCAAGCCTGACCAGGAACAACCCCCAAACATTGCTTAACCTGGAGTAGCCCTGGAGCAGAACAGGGTGTGGTCCCAAAACAAACAACAAAAGTTAGTAGAATGAATAACTATTAAATATTGAGTCGCTTAATGGACAAAGGGGATTTGTTCTGAGAGATGCATTGTTAGGGGAGTCTGTCACGGTGTGCATGTCAGAGTGTCATTACATAAATCTAGATAGCATCACCCACTAATATAAATATGGTAGAGCCAGTTGGGACCAGCAATTGGGAGTAAGACTGTATGCTTGGCACTTTTTTGTTTGTTTGTTTTGGGAGCATACCCGATTGATGCTCAGAGGTTATTCCTGATTTTACACTCAGGAATTATTCCTGGCATGCTCAGGACACCTAATGGGATGTCGGGGATCAAGCCCAGGTCAGACACACGCAAGGCAAGCACCCTATCTGCTGTGCTATCTCTTCAGTCCCTGTGTGGCTCTTTGTTGACTGAAATGTCATAAGCAAGGTATGACGGTACAGTGATATATCGTCGTAGGTAGGCTGGAATAGTATACAACAACAAAAAGGAACAAGCTATAGCTACATCCTATAATGTGGGTGAATCTCAAAAACATCATGTTGAACAAAAGGAGACATATGAAGGAATACCTATTGTTTAATCCCAGTTAGGGATTTTAAAAACACAAGCAAAATTGCAGTGTTTGGGGAATCATGCTGAGAGAAGGCAGCAATTAGGAGGGTGGTTTCTGGGGTGCTGACAATTTCTTTTCTTGACTTAGGTGGTAATTACATCAGTGATCACTAAATCACTAAGTTGTATATTTTTGTTTGGGGGCACTTTTATGGTCTTATAGTTCACAATAAAAAGGATAACAAAATTGAATCTCCTGACACTAAGAACAAAATTTACTGGGAAAAGAATTCATGAGGATCTTTAGAAAGAATACTCTGCAGGACACTATTAACATTAAACTGTTTCTGTCTCTAGAAATCCCATCAGATTATTTTTAATGCATATATGTTATCTAGCCTTGTGATTTTCAATATACAAAACTTTACTTTCCATCCTAACTTTTTCTGAGATATTTTCATGTCTTTGGGGCTTGGAGTGCTTTGTTTTGAGGGGACCAGGGGCCAAACTCGGAGTCCACACATACAAGTCAAATGCCCTACTGCTGAACCAACTGCCTGGCCCTTTGAATGGCTTTAAATTCTCAAGATCATCTTCATTACTATCCTTATAAAGAGCTCCCTAGATCCCATGGGGGTAGTCTAATTTGCTTCTTTCAACAACTGTCTTACAAAGTGTCTCCAACCCCCAACCCTCTAACTCCAGACTCCCGTCTAGCTACTTCTTTCACTCAGGCCTGTTTCCTTTGTTAGATGTTTCATTTGCCTAGTTTGCTTGGAAAGAAGCAGGCATTTTGACAGTCTTTCTCAAATCAGACGGTTTTTATTTTTTTGTAATGTTTCCTACCATGTAAACTTGCCCTGAATAAAAATCACATCCTGTTCTTTTAGGTTTTGTGTGAATTTTTAAAAACTTTATCAAGTGGGTAAGGTGTTTGCCTTGCACGCGGCCGACATGGCCGACCTGGGTTCGATTCCTCTGCCCCGTCAGAGAGCCTGGCAAGCTACCGAGAGTATCTTGCCCGCAAGGCAAAGCCTGGTAAGCTCCCTGTGACGTATTCAATATGCCAAAAACAGTAACAACAAGTCTCACAATTTGTTGTGAGACATTACTAGTGCCCACTCGAGCAAATTGTTGAACAACGGGAGGACAGTGCTACAGTGCTATTAAGTCATTAGTTTAGTTATAGACATTCAATATTCCAACATCAATCCCACTACCATTGCACCTTCCCACCACCATTATTTCCAGTTTTGCCAACCACCCTTGAGTCTGCCCCATAGCAGGCCCTCAGTAACTTATTTTACTTGCTATAAATAATTTGCTAAAAGGATGATCAAAAAATGTTTCCTTAGAAGAAAGTTAGTGAAGATTCTTGTGTCTCACCATGGAGCCCTTAAGCCGTTGTATAAGAGATTACTAAGATGTTACAGGTTAAGCCTTCTGTGTTTACATTTTGTTAATCGAAATTGGTTGCCTTCTACATTACATCCCATCCAATCTGGTGTGCAACTCCTTATTTGTCAGCGTTACACAGTTTGAGATGGTCACGTGGCCAAATTGCAGCTGTGCACTCCAGGGTGTCCAAAATTTCTAATGGGGTGATACAGCTGGAGTTAAATTCCTTTTTTTAAAAGTTTTTATTTATTTATTTATTTTGGCTTTTTGGGTCTCACCCAGCGAAGCTCAGCATTCAGGAATTACTTCTGGCATTGCTTGGGGGACCATATGGGATGCTAGGGATTGAACCCAGCTCAACTGTGTGCAAAGCAAATGCTCTTCCTGCTGTACTATCGCTCCAGTTCCTGGAGTTAAATTTTTAACTGACTGATGGTTTCTATCTTCGTTGTCTACGCACCAACATCTCATTATGATGAAAGAGAAATCGAGAAGTTCTACACGGAGCTGGA
>JAOXYA010004489.1:0-14415 GCA_028565675.1 Sorex palustris | reverse complement strand
CTTCTTTCTTCCTTCCTTCCTTCCTTCCTTCCTTCCTTCCTTCCTTCCTTCCTTCCTTCCTTCCTATCTTTCTCTCTTCCTTTCTCTCTTTCTTCCTTTCTTTCTTTTTTGAGCCACTCCTGGCTCTATGCTCAGGGATCACTCCTAGAAGGTCCAGTTGACCATATGTGTGGGGAATAGAACCAGCTGGGTGCAAGGCAAACACCCTACCTGCTTGCTGTACTATCACTGTACTATTACTCTGACCCCACAGCTGAATCTCTAGAGCTTCTGTGAAAGGATAAGAGGTTCCTGGCAAAGGGGTACCCCAAGAATGAAATGGTCAGTGACGTGCTGAAGAGACTCTGGATTCTCCCTCTCACCCGGCCTTGATGGAGCTCTCTCTCTTCTAGAATGGCTTTCGTGTTTGGAGAGTGTCCCAGCCTTTGAAAGGGCAGGATCCCAGAGAACACGTTCTCCCCTGCTGGGGGATCAATGAGAACCAGCCTGCAGTTAGCAAACTTCCCTCCCAGCCAGGACCCAGCTGGACACTGAGGACCATGCCTGCTGCCTAGCTTCAGACTGGCCAGGACACCTGCTGGGGGACTTCATTGTGAAGAGGCTCCTTCCTGCCCCCCCCATCACTAACTTGCTCATGAGGCCCATAGTCCCAAACTCCACCCCACAGGGTATCCCTGACTTTAGTCTTCTTTTCAGGAAGGAGCACATTAGCCTACGTTAGGGGGCACCTACATTTCCCATGTAGGCGTCTCTGGAGCTGGGAGGGTGACGGGGTGCAGTCAAGTTGCAGCCCTCAACCCCACACGGAACTGGAGGGGGGGCTGCCCTTCCCCCACAGCCTACCTGCCCAAGGGTTTCTCCACTTCCTACGCTTGGTGGGGACATGAAGGAGGCCGAGCTGATACCCCACCCAGGGAGCTTGGGGCAGGGTGAGGGCACAGGAGCCGGACCTCCTGCAGGCTAACTCCTTTCCAGCTCCACAGAGCCTGGGTACTGGAGTGAGTCAGTACCCTGGGGAACATCCAGGCTCCCCCCACCTTCTCTTCATCTGTTGAAAGACTCTGGCCTCCTGGAGCTGACTTAGACGGGCGGGATTTGGCAAAGTCCTATGCTTTGTCACCTGGAAAACTACAGGTCGGCTAGCAAAGCACCCTGAAGCCTCGGGGTGCAGGCCCGGCCTGGGGGCTGGGATATCCTTTCCAGCCAGACTTTCTTCCTCCCCTGGTGGTGGTGGGGCCACAGTAGTGGTGGGGGTGTGTGGGGGGAGAGGGGTCTTCTTCTGTCTGGCACACAAACTGCTGGGCTTGAGGCCGAGGGTTCAGGGCTCGCTCCTCCTGACTACTCGTTTTGTCTCTTCTTCCCAGGGACGCATGAAACCTCAGGCTCCAACTCCCGAGACAGAGACTGGAAAACACCTACATTTCCAGGGCCTGGTTGGCGAATGTGAGGGAGCAGGAGGGTCAGATTGGACTGCAGCAAGAATGTCCTCCTGTGGCCAGCCCTGAAGGAGAGGCTGGGTCCAGGGCAACCTTAGGGGGTACCCGCACATTGTGCCTGAGGCCCTACCCAGGCCCTCAAGTACAACATCCACCATGGAGGAAGGAACCTAAAGCATTGGCAGCTGAGTTTGGATGGTGAACTGGAAGCTAGGAAGATAGTACAGGGGGTACCTTGCACATGGCTGACCCGGGTTCGATCCCCAGTATCCTATACGGTCACCCGAGTCCTGTCAGGAGTGATCCCTGAGCACAGAGCCAGGAGTAAACTGCCGGGTGTGGCCCAAACAAAACAAAACAATGACCAAATTACCATCGGTGATCGCTTATGGAATGTTGTTTGGTTTGCTCAAACCAACAAGACCCGACTTCATATTTCTATGTGTTCCTAAGAACCTTGGTTATAAAGCGGGTTGTAACCCAGTTTCTTCTAAGTAGGAAGTGTTGCCTCATTTAAAAAAAGAAAGAAAGAAATAGAAAGAGAGAGAAAGAAAGAAAGAAAGAAAGAAAGAAAGAAAGAAAGAAAGAAAGAAAATAGGGGCTCCCCTCTGCTACCGGCGAGGGAGGGTGGCCCTGGGGTGCAGGCCCCAGAGGGGGTTGCTGGGGGATGCGATGTTGCTTAAGCTTGCGGTTCTCTGAAGAGCTCTGCAGTGCTGGACACTGGGGACTCTGGACCTTCAGGTGCAGAAGACAGATCTGTCCTTTGTTCATTCCTAAGGACCTCCCTATCCAGACCAACGCACATCCACCAAAGTCCAAGAGAAAGGTCAGAGTCTGGGGGAGGGGCGGGGCACAGCTCAGAGTAGGCTACTGCCTTTCATGGGCGAGGCCCTGGCTACTCCTGCACCCCACGGCCCCCAGGACAACTGCTGCAGGGTGGGTCCCCCAGCACCATCTGGTGTGGCTGAAGTACAAATCCCTCAAAGGCTGGTGTGGAGTAAGTGAAGGACTTGGACCCCTCCCCTTGACCGGAAGCCAAGGCAGATCCTGGAGCTGGGGTGTGGCCAAATGGGGTCCCAGGAAAGGACCGGAAGGCAGCTAGGGCCTGGAGCGATAGCACAGTGAGTAGGGTGTTTGCCTTGCACACGGTCAGTCCGGGTTCGAGTCCCAGCATCCCATATGGTCCCCCGAGCACCGCCAGGGGTAGTTCCTGAGTGCAGAGCCAGGAGCAACCCCTGATCATTGCTGAGTGTGACCCAAAAAGAAAAAAAAAAAAGGAAGGCAGCCAACTTGTGCCAACGCCAACTTTTACGCTTATTCAGCGTGCTGCTCTTCACTAGGGCAGCACGGTGCTCTGCACAGAGGAGAAGCCGCCAAGCCCACTTTCCTCTCCGGGGGCACCTCTCCCTGCCGCCCTCCCTGCCGACTGGGCTGCTAGTGTTCTTTGTGCACAAGCCCTCAGAGCCGCAGCCCTCCAACCTGCTTTCTGTGCCCTCTCCTGCCCCCCACGACATGTTCATCCTGGGGCCATGCCCCAGCCTCAGGCGCAGGCTCCCCTACAACCTGCCCGGGACCCTCGAGGAGCAGTTGCTGGGCTGGCCTTGGGGCAGGCACCCAGCGGGAATTTTCCATGGTTTTGCAGCCTGCTGGGCTCCTCCTTAGATCCTCCTGCCTCTGACAGGGACCTGGCACTTTTCAGGCAGATCCACAAGGAAGCAGGGGCAGTGCTTGGACCTGATCTGGTTTCCCCTCTGCGGCTTAGAAGGGTGGGGCCGGGCCACCCGCGGAGCCTTCTGTCCTGGCCGGCTTCCTGCTTCCTCCAGTTCCCCCAGCTTTCCCTCTGGGCGGCTCCCAGCTCTTCCAAAATCCCCTCCAGGAGATTTGCTTGTTGCCACAAAATAATGCAAATGAGCTCCTGAGGCTGCCTCGGCAACCCACACCCGTGTCCTCCATCTCCCACAGGCTGTTGAGGCTGTTGTCTCCTGGAAACCTAAAAGAGGGTGCACACCCCCTCCCGAGGGGTTAGGGACAGACCATACCCACCAGGTGGCCACATGGGCACCAGAGCTTTGCTTGGCATCTGAGGGAGCCAAGCTCATCACCAGAGAAAGGCTTATATGAGCCTTAGGACTCTCCAAGGGCACTTCTCTGTGTGTGTTTAATACACGAGGACAGTTTGCACGCAGCTTCTGTCCAGCCTACTTGGAAAGACAAGTTCACACACCAGCAGTCCATAGGGCTGCAGCGCCCTCCTCGCCTGCAGGGCGCCTGTGCTGAAAGGAGACACATGGTGTGGAGATGCCCCATGTGACCCACATGACCTTGACCGGGTCCCCGTGCCCAAAGCCTTCCAGAGGATGCTGCCGTGGTATCAGTGGGGGGACTAGGCCTCTCACTGGTGGAAACCAAACCCGAGAGGCCCTGCCCTCCCCAGGATGGTTCTCCCGCCCTGCATGCTGGTGCAGCCTGGTCGACAAGCCTGGACCACCCCGCCTCCAGCTTTGCAGAACTTCTCAGAGCAAAGAGCTGTTTGCTCCTGCTCAGCCTTGTCCATCTCCGTACATCTCACGGAACCCCCTGCCCAGTCCAAAGCAGGAGGGGATGTGTGCAAAGGAACAGCAGTCGTAGCAGGGAGATGGGTGCAGGGACATGCAGGTGGGCTGAGCCCTGAAGTGCCCCCCGCAACCCACTGCGAGACTTGGTGGCCGGAGACAAGGCGTCTGTGCCCAGAGCCCCAGTGGGTGCACCTGGCTGCTCCCTATACCCCATGGCCAGAGGCAGAGTTGCAGGGAGCGCCCACAGCAGAGGCCTAGGAGGACCCTGGGGAGAGGTGAGCTGTGACCAGGGCAGAGCGCAGTGATGCTGGAAAAGCGCAGTTCCCTCAGACCTGCAGCCCCTTAGGCCCCAAGGGAGGGTGCGATGCACTCTGCCTGGCTTGGCTCGAAGCCTCCTCTTGCTGCTGTCTGTTGCTTCTAGTCATCCAGCCCAGGGGGTTCCAAGGGGAGACGGGGAAGCAAGGGTCTCTTGCTCCTGATCTAAGAGAGGCAAAGGAACACATGAAACTTACCACGGGGGCGGAACTTAAGGTAAACACACACACCCCCCTTCATAGCAATCCTGTGAGTGGGTGTTTTTGGGTGCTGATGTCACAAGTGGGAGGCTGAGGCTCAGAGTGATGAGTGACTTGTCCAGTGTGACATATTTGACAGGGAGTGAATCAAAGGAGTTCCCTTGGTCCTTGGACACAAAGCCTTTTCTTGGGTACACAGTGTGACTGGCAACCATGAAACTCAACATCACCTGGGAGCTCAGATGTTCAGGTATTCGGATTTGTTACTTATCTTACATCTTAATTTTCTTTCCCTTTATTGAAATAACCTTGATGTGTGGCATTAGAGTCCAGGGGCCCATGATTACAGATTGATGTCTGAATATACTTTATAGAGCATATGACCACCACTTAAAGCTTGAGACCTGTCTTCAACATATAATCAACCCTCCCTCTCCTGTGACTTGGTTTATCTACCTCCCTTCCCCGTTCCCTTCTATAACCACTCATTTGGTCTCGCGGTCTTATCGAAAAGCTCCTTTTTGTTCTATTTAGTGCACACATTTGCTCTGTTGCTTCATGTAGCACATGTGAATGAAAGCATGACGGTGTTCAGTCCCAGGTATTTGAGTAGCTCAGCTTTCTGGAGTGGCCGGGGCCTGCAAGAGGGGAAGGACCATGACAGGTAATAGAGCACCTTTCCTATTTCCACGTGGAGCCCTTTAGCCCTAAAGAAGGCCTAATAAAAAGCCAAAGTTGCTTCGCCTTCTCATTTCAAAGCAGCTCCCCTTGCATTGGGTGGTGCTCGTCCAGTCCTGCGGACCCACTGTGGTCAGCTGTGGCGCTCGGCACCTGGGAGGGGTGGGGATGGCAATCACTTAGGGGGCAGCAGCCCCTCCTCATGCCCAATGTGGCCACCCTTGTGGGATGGAAGTCCCAGAGCTGGGACTGTGTCTGGGAAAGGGAAGGGTTATTTAGAGCAGAAATCTCTGCCTCCCACAAAGGAGACTGAAATATGGTGCCAATTGCAAGTCCTAACACAGGCCTCCTCTGACCACTAGGGCCCAGGGGAGGCCCTGCAGACTGTGACCCCTCACCAAGGGCTCCTTTGAGCCCCTGCCCAGCCAGCCTGTGATCCAAGAGAGGGCAGCCTCTGTGTGGGTCTAAGGCCCCCTCAGAGCCTCTCACCCCCACTTGCCTTCCTGCCCTCTACCACGGGGCCCACAGCCCTGGCTGCAAGCAGAGAAGTAGGGCCGTGAAAACAGCCATGAACTCTCATTCAATCTTTTCTTCTGAAATTTGTGTCCCAGCAGGTAGGGCGTTTGCCTTGAATGTGACCAACCCGGATTCAATTCCCAGCATCCCATATGGTCCCCCAAGCACTACCAGGAGTAATTCCTGAGTACATGAGCCAGGAATAACCCCTGCGCACTACCCGGTGTGACCCAAAAAGGAAAAAAAAAAAAGAATGGAATGTGTGTCCAAGGACAATAGAAGCTATGAGAACCTAGTGGCCAAGGACATGAATGTAGGCAAAATGCCTGGCAGCCTTTCATTCCCAGACCCAAGGAGTCCTCACAGACACCTCGACCCCCCTCGGGGACACCCCAAGTCCCTTATATTTACTTTGTGCAGGCTCTTTTTCTCCTGAGAGAGAACTGGGGGGAGCCTCTTGTCACCTTCTGTTCATCTGCACAAGCACAGAGGGAGCAGGCAGGAGTGCCAACAAGAAGAAGATACCCTCTTACCCTCTGAGACCTGCTGCCAGCATGGCGCAGGGGGAGAATGAGAGATGCAAAGAAACAAAAGAAACATCCTGGCTTCTTCGGAGTGGCCATGCCTCCAGGTTCCCGGCCTCCTTGCTGGTTTCTGGGCCACGGAGTTTGTTTTTCAGGATCCAGCTGCGTCAGAACTGCTGTGTGCCCGTTAAAGCTGCACTCTGTGTTTGTGTTGTGTTTGTTTGGAGGGCCACATAGGGTGGTGCTCAAAGCTTACTCCTGGCAAGGTACAGGGGAACGGATGGGATGCTGGGAAGTGAACTGGGATCAGCAGTGTGCCGGGCAAGTGCCTTACCCACCATACTATGGCACAACTGGTCCAAAGTTGCATATCTCTGGGTCCACACTGGGCCTCGGAGGAGAAGGAGAGAGACGGGGTTCCTCCTGCTGACTGCTGCTCTCCATCCCTGCCATGCTCAGGCCAGATCCAGACCTGGGGTAGCTACTGACACCAGGAGCCTCTGCCCTCGCCTGACTCCCCAACTCTGAGTTGATTGTGTGCCCCCTTGTCCTTCAAGGGGAGCAGCATCGCTCTGGCCCCTGCGGGAGAAACAGCTAGCGTTCCAGACTCAGCCCCCAGCCCCTGCCCCAACCTGCCTGAAAGAGCTCTGGTCCTCTGACAGCGTGGGAAAGCCCCAGGCAGCCTCCGGAAGGGGCTGTGGGAGGGGCAGTGCTGTGTGCCCCTGGAGCGCTGCCTGAGCCTCATTCCAATGCCCCCAACCCCTCCCGTACCCACTCTGCATCGTCTCAATGCTGCACCGGTGTTTTCTCATTGCCGGCTTGCACAAGTGGACTCATCCTCAGCTCTGTTCAGCAGGTCTGGGAGCCAGCACACCGACTCCACAGTCACACCAGACGTGTCCACCAAGCTGGGGTGCCTGTGATCCCACATGCTCCCAAGTCCCCTTGATGTAGGCAGGTAGACAGGGAAAGGCCCTCGGCAATAAAATTTAGGTCAACAGAACTTCTGCAAGGAAAATCCTAAAACGGATCCACGCTGTGATCTCAGGAAACAGACTTGGTAAGACCTTCAGTCGACCCTGAGGAGACTGGACCCCTCCCCATGAAGTTCCTCTCCTCAAAATTCCTCGGACCTCTCCTTTAATCCGATTGACTTTAGTGATTCAGCCCCGAGAAGACACCAGAACTTCCAGATCAAGACAATCCTATTAAAGCCACTGTGAACAAAGAAAGGTCACACAGATGCTGCCCGATCCCGTGTGCTGCTTGTACCTGCATGGCCAAGTACATGCAGTGTCTGAGCACATGTGTCGTCCGCATCGCCCCTCCTGAGATGTGTACTTTCCTTTTTTTTTTATTTTTTTGCTTTTTGGGTCACACCCAACGATGCACAGGGGTTACTTTTGCTCTGCACTCAGGAATTACTTCTGCCAGTGCTCAGGGGACTATATGGGATGCTGGGAATCGAATCCGGGTAGGCCGTGTGCAAGGCAGGCACCCTACCCACTGTGCTATCACTCCAGCCTCCGAGATGTGTACTTTCATGCTTTCCTATCTAATGTTGGATGGGGATGTGTGTAGGGGCTCTCTCTCTGCTCTTGGAAAAGTCCGCGTTCTCTCCTGAGCGCATTATTCTCTCTCCCCCTCTCTCCCTCAGAAACCCTCCAAATAAAATCTGTTTTACTTCACTGCTTGTCTACTCCTGAAATTCTTTTCTGTGAGCGAGACAAGAACCCAGTAACTCTGGGTTTCAGGTGGCAGAGGTGGATCGGGAGAAAGTGACTGTCTTTTCCTCCCAGCTCAGTGAGCCACCCGTGGGGTCCACCAACATCACCCTCTGTGGGCAGTGGTCCAGAATGGGCTTGCGGGGATGTTGGGTTTCCTTTGTTTGGCTCTGCGTTTGGAGGCCTGTTTCCTTCTGACAGAAGCTTGGGAGGGCTCTCTGTTTACGACCAGCTCAGTCATACCTTTGGCACGCCAGCGCCTCATCCTCCCCCCCTGCTGCGGGGCTGCCACTTGCTGTTGCTGAGTGCTCCAGACTTCGGGTCTGTCTTGCCCTCTCTAGCCCCTGGTTCTGGTGAATTGGATCCTTCTCGTGACCCCTGGAAGGGAAGCTCTGTGCAAGGAGTGTGTGCTGCTTTCCCTTCCCTCCCCAATCTCGGGCGATCATGCTGAGGCCTGAGTGCTTGCTGACGAGTCCGCAGGCCTTCTGAGACTGGTTGTGGATCTTTTTCGTTTTTTGAGGGGAGGGGGTCACACCTGACATTGCTCAGGGTTTACTTCATGCTCTGCACTCAGGAATCGTTCCTGAAGGCATTCAGAGACCATATGGGATGCTGAGGATTGAATCCAGGTCTATCTAGTCCAAGGCAAGTGCCCTACCCAGTGTGGTATCTCTCTGGCTCCTGCTGGTTCTGGTGAATCAAATCCTTCTTGTGGCACATGGAGGGGGAGGTGTTATGCAGTCCCTGCAGCTAGTACAGAAGTCAGGGCACATGCTGCGGGATTAATTCCACCCCTCCCAGTATAGCCTGCAGTGAGAGCCTGCCTGCCAGGTGTGACCCTGGTGCTCCCTGGCACTCTGGGGCCTGAGCAGCCTCATCATTAGACCCCAGCACTGAACTTGACCCAACTAGCCAGGAGTATTGCCAGGAGTGGCCCCCAATACCCTGAGCACCACTTAGGATCCCCCTAGCAAAATAAATCATTAAATCATTATTTCATGAGAGTGACAGGTAAATAAATGACCCTATGACCCATCTCTCTATCTCAGGGGCTGCACCTGGCTCGATGCTCAGAAATTTCTCCAGAGGTGCTGGGGACCAAGTGGGGACAGGACCTGAGCCCCACCCCTTCCCTATACCCCCACGGGCAAAGCCTGTGCCCAGCCCCTGCAGCCTTCTCTCTGGCTCCACAATCAGTGTTTTTCTTTCTTTTTTAAATTTATTTTTATTTCTTTATTTGCTTTTTGGGTCACACTCAGCTATACACAGGGGTTACTCCTGGCTCTGCACTCAGGAATTACTCCTGGCGGTGCTCAGGCGACCATATGGGATGCTGGGATCGAACCTGAGTCGGCCACATGCAAACAAATGCCCTACCACTTTTTCTGTTTTTTTTTAAATTATTTTTACATTTTTTAAAAACAAAACACCATGAGATACAGTTTCTAATCAACAGCAGGCCTCGGCAGACACTGGTCCTCAGCCCGCACAGGCTCACTCTCTCTGATCAGAAAGCTCACAGCGGCCTTGCTGGGTGGGAGGTAGCTTGTCACTGAGGCAGGAGGAGGGATCAGGGCGGAGAGGTCTAGGCCTCTGGCTGCTGTGCAGTGCTACCGGCCACCTCCCTGCTGAGGGCTGCCCACACAGAACCCCCTGACCCCACCCCGCCTATTACCCTGGAGCCAGCATCTATCTCAGGCAGAGATAAGGCCACCCCGAGAATGAGAAGCTTGCTGCTTGCCTTTATAGAGTTGGTTTTATAGGTTTTTCTCCCAAGTTGCACCCTTAACCCTCCACCTCCTCTGAGGGCTTTCTATCTCAGTAAGAGTCTGTTGCCCTCGGGAAGAGTCCGTTGCTATGGTGTTGTCAAGGGGAAGAGCCTAAAATTTACTGGTGTCCACCTTCATGTCCTTATCATAATCCTTTGTTCCTGCTGGCGCCTCTCTGCAGGGGTCCAGCCTTCTCTGGGCCTGTGCTGGCTCGAGTTACAGTCTTTTATTTTTTGGGGTTTTGGGTCACACACAGGGCTTACTCCTGGCTCTGCACTCAGGAATTACTCCTGGAGGTATGGGGGACCATATGGGATGCTGGGACTCGAACGCAGGTCGGCCGCATACAAGGCAAACACCCTACCCACTATGCTGTTGCTCCAGCCCCTCCAATTACAGTCTTATCGGCCCCCAGCTATTATGGCATTTGATGTATGTGAAGTGGGGATGAGAGAGGAAACTGCCAGGTCCCGCTCTACCCACCTGGGCCACAAGCAAAGTGACTGGCACTCAAGTTTTAGGTGCTCCAGTAGCAGAACATCAAATCCCATCTCAGTTTTATGACATCCCCAGAGCTCACTGCCAGGCAGCTCTGCCTCTCTTCATGTTGACCCACTGACGCCTCTGTCCACACCTGCCCAGTGCAGTCCTGACCCCAGGAAAGTCCCGGGGTTTGCAGGAAAAGGAAAGGCGGCACCTGCTCCATCAGACCCCTCCGGGCCACTGCCCCATCACCCAGAGGGAGGCTCTGTGCCCCGGCACGTTCACCTGGACTCACCACAGCACAGGAGGACTCTGTGTTCAGTTGGAGCCGGCAGCCTGGGAGGCTCCATCTGGCCGCTCGGGCAGGCGGCAGCCACACCTCCTGCCGTGTTTACCACACAGAAGGCCACGGGAAACTCCCCGAAGCACCCCGCCAGCTGAGTATAATTACAGGCGACATGGAGCCTGCCACCCTCCCCCTCGGCTTCTCCCGGCTCCTCGTGGGCCTTGGGCCGCCTCCACCAGGGGAAAAAGCGAGAGCCAAGAACAGACCAAGGGAACCGAGCCAAAGGGGAAGGCCCCAGAACCCAGCAGAGGCCTGGGGGTGGCCATGTCCCCACAGAGACCTTCCCACATCGGGCCCTGCCCTGGGCACTGGGCGGGGGCATCTCTGGGCATCTCCCAGGGCAGTTGCTGTCCCAGGCTGGGGGTTTCCACAGCAGAGCCTCCAAGGCTGTCAGGGGCTGGCCACAGGGCTTCAGCTGTCCCACATGGTGTGTTTCAAGTGGTTTTGCTTTTGAGGAACCTGCTGCCCAGGACTTCAAGGGCCTCCCCTGCCCCATGAACATCTCAAGGCCGCTCTGGCATGGCTCTCTTCACCCTGCCTGGCAGCCGGTGCTGGGCAGACATTGGCAAGTACACGGGTCTTGTCTCCAGAATGATTCCAGGCTCTGCTAAAGCCCTGTGGGAAGGCCGGGGTGGCTCTAAGGTACAAGCCTGTCACTGTGGGCAAAGATCTGTGACCCCCCCCCCACTCCCCGAGACTCCATACGTTACCCCTTCCTCAGCTGGACCCGAAAGTACTCTACCCTTCTTAGAGAAATGCCTGCCCCTCATTCGTGACAACAGGGACCATGCCAAAAGATATGGGAGAGATAGTACAGAGGGTGGGGTGCTTTCCTCGCATGTGATCAACCCGGGTCCAATTCCTGGCATCCCACAGAGTCTTTCAAACACTGTCAGGAGTGATTCCTGAATCTGAATGCAGAGCCAAGAGTAACCCCTGAGCATCACCAGGTGTGGGCCCTACATAAAAACAAACAAAAAGGCACATGAGCAAACACTTGTTGCTGAGGCACAGTTGGGGACAGCCCTGGGTGCGTGTTCTCTGCTCACACAGCCAGAGCACCTCGGCCCCTCCATTCCAGGCTGACTTTCCAAATCCCCTGAGGGGATTTGGCAGCCGCCACCTCCTCTTGCTCCTTTGTGAGCTCCAAAGTCACTATCCTTCCCATCACCCAACCTGAAAGGACAGGCCCATTGGAGCAAGAGTGCCTGACACCCTGGGCCAGTGAGTCTCCTCAGTGGGAATTTAGGTACAGGATGCCTGGGCTGTTCTTACAAATCCAAACTCCGGTTCCAGACACCCCCTCCAGGAGCCAAGCTTCTGCTGGCCTCAGGGCCTTTGCTCTGTGCCCCATTGACTCTCCCCAGCTCCTCATGGGCATGTGCCATTGTCTCCTTGGAGTGTTGATTCCATGGCTAGACTCTCTCCGGGATCACTTTTCGGCCTTTTGGCTAAGATCAAGTGTAGACTCTCTCTGGGACCCCCTGCACACATTCCACGGCCCTCTCCTCAGTTCTCTCACTGCTCACGCTGTTGTTTTCAGATGTGTCTTAAATCTTTGTTTTTTGGGGGTCTTTACCACGAATATACAAGGCCTGTATGGCAGAAGGCTTTCCTCTTGTGTTCATGGTTATTTCTCCCCACCCTACCCAGTACACAACACCGAACAGACGTGACATAACTATGTGTTGAATGAAGGAAATGCCAGCATGTCTTGGTGCCTATGACTTAGCCCTGTCCTCTGGGAACACGCTGGAAGACCTCTGTCACTCGGGAAGTTCATTAAAGAATAGCTAGGAATTGGATTCAAGAGTCAAGTGTCACCAGCTGTGGTCTAAAAATGCAAAACAAATAAATAAAATAAACGTTGAGTTCCAGAGAGAGTCTCCTTCTGCCAACCCCTCAAGACATGCCCCTTCTGTGAGTGTGGGGACTCACTGGGAACTCACAGGCATCAGAAATCACCATTTTGAGACTGCAAGGGTTCAAAGCACTGGGCACAAGTTTTTGCTGATTCCGCACGCCCTGTGCTGGCCTCACAGGCAAGTCGGAAGCTTCCAGTCTGCAGCCCTTTGACCTCTTTGGCACTTTGCCTTTCCTTATGCAAATGGGAAGGGCAGCCACTTCCTGTGTGAGTTGGCTTAGCTTCTCTAGTTCTCTCCGAGCTTTGGCCTTCAAGGTAGGACTGGAAAGAGCCAAGGAAAGGTGACCTAAAGCTTCGGTTCCTAGTGTGAGCTTTGCCCCTCCGGTTTCAGAATGGCAGGTTGGTCCCAGGTCATTGAGAAGTTACCTTCTAAGTCTGGGAATACAGCAAGGGATACAAAGCACTGGTCTGGGAGCTAGGAGGTAGTACAATGGTTAGGACACATGCCTAGAATACACAGACAAGGTTCAATCCCCAGTACTGTTTGGTTCCCTGAGCACCACTAGGTGTGGCCCGGACACCAAGAGCATTGCTGGCACCTGGGTAACCCCCAGCACTGCAGGGCCCCAGCACCATGAAGCAATAGCTACTAAGTCCTTGGACCCCTTGAACTTGGGAGATGCCCCAATACAATTTTTTACTTAAAAAATATATTTTTTAAATAAACTTTTCTCCTACAAAAGAGAGAGCAAAAGGAAATGCCCTGCCACAGAGGCGGGTTGGGGTATAGGGGATGGGGTGGTGGTGGTGGGAGGGATGCTGGGACCATTGGTGGTGGAAATGGGCACTGGTGGAGGAATGGGTACTCAATCATTGTATGACTGAAATGCAAGCATGGAAGTTTGTTAGTCTGTAAATATCTCACAGTGATTCACTAATAAAATATTGAAAAAAAATTTTCTCCTATGATTGGAGTGATAGTACAGCGGGTAGGATTGTCTTGCATGTGGCTGACCTAGGTTCAATACTCAGTATCCCATATAGTTCCCTAAGCACCCTTAGAAGAAACCCTGAGCACTGCTGGGTGTGGCCCCCAAACAAACAAACAAACAAAAAAAGATAATAACATATACTCTGTACATGAGGAGCAAACAAATATTTATATAGATCACTTGTCATCCCGTTGATCATCAATTCGCTTGAGCAGGCGCCAGTAACATCTCCATTTGTCCCTTTCGAGTGGCTAGTGTAGCTCAATGGCATCTGCTCGCTCCAGGAACATGAAGAGCCTCAAACAGTCTGTTCAGGGTTTTGATGAAGAAGTCTGACCATCTTGTAGGTGGGCGGCCACATGTCCTTTTGACGTCCTATGGAATCCAGTCAGTAACAGCTCTAGTCCAGCAGTCGTCTCTAAATCGCATTATGTGTCCGGCCCTTTTGATTTTTGACGCCTTGGCAAACAAGACAGTGTCCTTGATTCTTGATCGTCAATAGAGGTCAGAACTCTGGATTCTTTCTCTCACTTGATCACTTGACTTCCCGTTAATTGTCGATTTGCTTGAGCAAGCGCCAGTAACGTCTCCATTTGTCTCTGTCGCGTGCTAGTGTAGCCCAATGGCATCTGTTCGTTCTAGGAACACGAAGAGCCTCAAACCGATCATAAAAGATCTTGATGAAGAAGTCTGACCATCTGGTAGGTGGACGGCCACGCGGTCTTTTGACATCCTGTGGAATTCAGTTGGTAATGGCTCTAGTCCAGCAGTCATCTCCAAATCTCATTATGTGTCCAGCCCATCTGATTTTTGATGCCTTGGCAAACAAGACAGTGTCCCTGATTCTTGATCGTCGATGGAGGTCGAAACTCTGGATTCTTTCTCTCATTTGAGTGAAACGTGATGCTCCAAGCATAGCTCTTTCAATTCCTCTTTGGGAGACCCAAATAGCATTCTCATCCTGTTTGTGTAGGGCCCAGGTCTCTGAGGCATATGTTAATGCAGGAAGAACA
>JAOXYA010004476.1:0-14416 GCA_028565675.1 Sorex palustris | reverse complement strand
GATGTGGAGCAGCTGATGGAGCATATCCACTCCACCCCAGGTGCGTAGCTCACCCATGGGTTCACATGCTCACACCCATGGCATCTATGCACCCACAGCTTCAGCATCCGTGCACCCACACCTGCAGTGTCCACATATCCGTACGCATCCATCCACCCACACCCAGTGTCCACACATCCACTCCACCCCAGGTGTGCATCTCACCCATGGCTTCATGCCCCCTGATACTAGCTAGCTTCCTGCACTTTGAGTGCAGGAATTCCAACAGCTCAAAGCTGTCACTCCAGGGGACACAGGCTAAACACTCAGGATGGGCCACTTCACTCTCAGGGGCCCTCAGGAGCCTAAATGGCTTTGAAACCTGAGTAAGCTGGCGATCAGCCCAGCCCTGTTATGCCCAGATGGGTGAGCGTGGCCAGTTGTCTGGACCCTGTGGCCTGGCTCCCCATGGCTGTGCAGTAGATGTGTGGTACCCTATGGGTGTCAGGCATGAAGCTGCCAGGGGCATGTATGTTCAGCCAGTCACAGGGACCAAACTGCTCATGAGAATGTGCTATGGGGCTGGAGAGACAGCTCTGGGACGGCACTTGTTGGATCGACCCGCTGGGACAGCGACACTGAACAGAACCGTGACTTGACCTCCAGTTTCCTGCACCGTGACTTTATTTTTCGTCCTTGTCCACTCTACACTCTGCTGCCTTGCCATAGCCACAGGTCCACAGAGGGCCAGGGCAGGGGCCTCCTTCATTCTTGCTTTTCTCTCTCTCTAGCTCCATCTGCTCCCGTGATAAACCCACAGGCTCCCAACTCGGCCACTGGGTCATCGGTGCGTGTGTGCTGGAGCTTGTACTCGGATGACACAGTGGAGAGCTACTTGCTTAGCTACCGTCCCGTGAGGGATGGCTCTCCTGGGACTGAGCCAGCAGGTGAGGTGGGGCCCACTTGTGCTGTGGGCGTTGGGGGGCTGAAGTGCAGGGCCGGAGCTTGGCACTGGGAATGCTGAGCCCTTGGGCTTGGATCTTGCCCGTGTTTGTTTTCCTAGAGCTAACGATGACTGTCAAAGAGACGTACTGCTCTGTACGAAACCTGGCCCCCAACACCCAGTACGAGTTCTGGGTCGTGGCTCAAAACCAAGCTGGGTCTAGTCCTGCCAGCGAGCGAGCCGTGTACATAACAGGTGAGGCCAGACCATCCTCCTGGGACTGGGTCCTGCCTCGCTCAGGTGGGCAGCTCGAGCCGCCAGTTTCTTCCCCAGATCCCCATGCCTGTGCCTGGGGGGTAGGGGCTGCGTCCCTTGGGAAGGCCCGAAGAACTGCTGTGCCCTCTAATGTGGCCGCTTGCATCCTGCTGAGCTTCTCTCCCTGTCCTGACAGGGTCACAGACCCTTCCCTGCTCAGGCTGTGGGTTTGGGGGGATCCCTCCTGGTCTTCAGGCTGGCCTGTTCTGCCATGTCTACCTGTGGAAGCAGGAGACAGTGAGCTCCGTAGGGTTTTTAGGAGGACCCCCCCCCCCCGCGATCCCTAAGGCCACACCTCCAAAAACCATCCCTGGGGGCTGAGCGATAGTACAGCGGGTAGGGCATTTGCCTTACACGCGGCTGACCTGGGTTCGATTCCCAGCATCCCATATGGTCCCCTGAGCACTGCCGGGAGTAATTCCTGAGTGCAGAGCCAGGAGTAACCGCTGTGCATCGCCGGGTGTGACCCAAAAAGCAAAAGAAAAAAAAAAGGGACTCTACTGACTGGCAGAATCTCCTATCACTCTTGGAGAGACTGTCAAGCTACCAAGGGTTTCCTGCCCACACGGCAGAGCCTGTCAAGCTACCCATGATGTATTCGATATGCCAAACACAGTAACAATAACAGGTTTCATTCCCCTGGCCCTGAAAGAGCATCCAATATGGCAAAGTTGGTAAGGATGAGAGGAGAGGCTCTAAAATCTGAGGGCTGGGGTGCCCGCTCAACTAAGTCAATGAACAGTGGGATGACAGTGCTACAGTGTTACTGTGCTACTGACTGGTAAAAAAACCTAATATTGAAGATATTCATAGCGCTCTCCAAGATCAACATCAAAACAAAGCACCCACCATAAAGTGGAGAAGGAAATAAACAGATATTTTTCTAATGCAACATTTCTAGGGCTGTAGGCATATGGATTCTGTTTATTCAATACTTACTGGTAAAATATTAATATAAAGTACAATGGAGTCCTTCTCTGTCCAGTAAAATAGCTTATGTCAAGAATATAGAAACAACCAGTATTGGAAGGCTTCCAAATGAAACACTGTTTCTATGTTTGTGGGAACTTATCTATGGAAAACACTATGAGATTTCTCTAAAAAGTTAAATAGAATTTCCACGTTAACAATTCTTTTACTTTTGGCACTTTCACATAAGCATGAAAACAGGAATTTGCGAAAATATATGTAGACTTATGTAAATTGCAGCATACAGTATAGCTTCCAGGGCATGAGAACAATATTTTTCAAAAAAAAATATTAAACACTACGAGGTACAGTTGTAGACTTACAAATTTTTGTGCTTGGGTTTCAGTTATACAATGATTGAGTACCCATCCCTCCAGCAGTGCCCATACCCCACCTCCAAGGCTCCCAACATCTCTCCCACCGACCATCCCCCATCCCACCTCACTCCTGTGGCAGGGCATTCCCTTTTGTTCTCTCTCTATCCTTTTGGGTGCTGTGGTGTGCAAAAGAGACACTGTGTGGCAATCATGTTCGGTATATAGTCTACTTTCAGCATGCATCTCTCATCCTGACACCAACACCCTTTACTTGGTGCTCCCCTCTCTATCTGAGCTGGCTTCTCCCCCAGCATGTTTGGCTGATCTCCAAGTCATAGAGTGACCCTCCTGGTACTTATCTCGGCTATTCTTGGAGCACAAGAACAATCCTAATGCTTAATGAGAGTTTCATGGATTAGAAGTTCTGGTATATATTCACAATGGGATACAGTGCAGTTATAAGAAATGACAAAATACCACCCTCATGAATGGAACTAGAGAATATCATTTTAAGTGAAGTTTGTCAGAGGGAGATGGACAAATGCAATCTCATTCATCTGTGGTACACAGAAAACAAAGCATCAAGATGAAGAGGATGCAATGATAACAGACCCTGCATACTAACCCTAACCACATTCTGAATTTCCCAAGAGGAGTCGAGTGGGGGCTTAGATCACTGGGAAGAAGAGGCTTAGCACAGGGGCCACAGCAGAGTGTGGGGGTCTATTGGGATTTGGTGCTGGGAGAAGCACAGGAAGATATGTGACCCACCAGCATCAACACTCAGACTATTGTCATTGTTTTTCACCGATGACAATAAAGAAGGTATTGGGGCAAACCCTCCTTTCTGTGAAAAGAAATAATCTTTATTGAAGAAAAATAGACCACTCCTTACTAGCAGGACATAAGAGCCTCAGTGGACTCTGAGAGAGGAAGTGGAAAAAACAAATTTGTACTAGAACCTGGAATAATAACTACAATTTATATACTTGGTTTCTAAGTTTGTTTTATATATTTCAATAAAAGAGAAAAAAAGCGACCCCCATACAGCCTCTCTCCCCCTGCACCTGAAGCACAGCCCTGGAGTCCTGGAGCAGAGCGCCTCCTGGTGGTCGCACGCACCCCTGCAACTCCCCTGTCTTCCTCAGCAGGTTTGTGTTTGGGCTCACAGGGACTTGCCCTCACTGTGTCTCTAGCACAATAATACACGGCTGTGTCCCCAGTTACCTACTTGCTCAGTTTTAGGTAAACTTGGTTCCTGGAGTTGTCCCTGGTGATGCTGAGTCGGGACTAAAGACTTGGGTTGTATTCTTGGCCCCCACTACTCCATGAAACACCAATCCAATCCAGCCCCTTTCCAGGGGCCTGGCGGACCCAGTGCACACTATAGCTTGTTAGAGAGAATCCAGAGACCGAGCAGGTAAGGGGCAGAATCTGTGAGGGCGTCACCAGGCTTGGTCCCGACTCTTGCAGCTGTACCTGAGACAGGACACCTAGGGATAGAGACCCAGAGTGAGTCAGGGCTCAGAGGCCCCATGCCCACTTTGACCCTCTGTCCAGGGGATACTCACATCTGGGAACTGTCACCAGAAAGAGGAGGAACCAGCACTGATGCAAGTTCCTGCCCATGAGGTCCATGATTTCAGATACTGTGTCAGGAGGAGAGGGAGCCCGTGTTGGGGCAAGTGTGAACATGGCTTTAATCCTGGGTCCCGAGTGCAGATTTGCATGGGGGAGCCTCTGTAGAGAAAGAAGGGGACCCCGTGGAGGCTCGCGTGTGGGCTCCCTGGGAGGAGGTGCTGGCTGTGGCTCAGAGTATTGGGGTCCTGTGAGAGCCGGGTCTCTTCCTCCAGCACAGAAAACGTGCTGAGGAGCTCTCAGGAAAGAGGAATTGCTGAGGAGGAAACGGCAGCTGGGGAGGAGAGTCCCCGTGTCTCAGGTCCCTGAGGACCAAACCCAGCCCCATCCCAGGCCTCTACCCTATAGACAGGCCCCTGCCCCTTGGTGTCCTGTGTGGTGGCTCCTCTTCTCCCACTGTGTGTGCAAATCCTGGGCGCATCAGACTGTGCCATTGTCCCAGTGAATTCTCACTTGGCTGGATCCAGTCCATGTCAATCACCTAGGGGAGGGCTTGCAGAGTAACGAGTTGGTAACTGTGTTTTGCAGTAACTGTACATTGATCCCATAAACTTTGACACTTTTGAATTCTATTAGCTATGTTATAACTAAATTAAAAAATTTTGTTAGTGTAAGTTCCCTTGGGACCCTGAGGAAAATTCCAGAGCTAAACTCTGCTAATTTGTAACTGCACTCTCCCTAGTAAAGCCTTGAGATGTAAATTCTGTCTCCATTTCTTAACCCTTCATTCACAATCATGACCATCCTGTTATTTGTCGATTGCCTCGAGCAGGCCCCAGTAATGTCTCCTTCGGCCTAGCCCTGAGATTTTTAAAAAAGTGCCATATTCAAGGCTCATTCAGAGTTTGGATAATGAGACCCATCATTTTTAATGGTATTTGGCATATTGGTTACGCCATGGGGAGTTTGAGACTCTGCCGTGTGGGCAGGTTACATTCGGTAGCCTGCCAATTTGTCCAAAGTAGGAATGAAATAATAAGATGTTGCCCTTCCTTATTGGGGTGTAAATTCTGTCTCCATTTGTTGACACTTCCTTCTCTGTATCTTGTTAGTAACTTTTCCCTTATCCGTCTTCACCGGAATGCAGGTGCCATGAGCTGTAAATTAAAGGGAGCCAGGTAAACATAGAAGATAACCAAATGTCTGGGTTAGGAGATACCCGCTAGCCGCCCATGAAATGCGTGGGCTCTGCTGTAATGGCCAGTGAAGGCCTATATAAGATCTCCTTTGAAGAAGTTCGGGATCTTGCCTGAAGGCTTGACCCTTGCTAGCCAGCTCAATAAACTACCTGCTTGCTGATTGCATTCCTGTGCGGTCCGTGCTTGCAGTCAGAGATCCATAGTAGTGCCCTAACAGTTAGAAATGCCATAAAGTCTGTACATAGATCTTGTTCACAGCACTGTCATTGTGCAACCATTCCCATAGAACAGTGTACTGGTCAGTCACCCCAGTTGCTTTCTATTTTCCCAGTAATTCCTCTTTCCAAACCTATCCAGCCTCCCACACAATGCCAGAGCAGGCATGCCGGTTAGACGGGTCAGATAGACACTGATTCATTGCTGAGGAGTGATCCACTGTGTCAACATATTGAGTTTATTTCTCCATGGATGTGCATCTGGAATTTGCACAGTGCCTGGCTGTTATAATGAAACTCAGTCTGTAGATTGGGAGAAGAGAAAACAGGTTGATAGCATGATGAAAAAACATAACAGAAGACATTTAGGAAGCATTTAAGGAAGAAGTATCTCTCACTTCTCAGAGAACTGACGTCATGGTTTCAAACTTAAAGTAGAGTTGGAAAAACTCAGATGCTGTTTTAATTTACCAGTATAAAGCCAAAGACTATAAGCCTTTGTCCTCTCTCCCTCAGGGACAGTCTCAAAAGGTGAGACAAACTCTGTGGCACGTCCTGGTTGCAATCTAGCCTCAACAACCTTGATCAAGAAAATAGCCTGGAGAGTTTTACAATTGACTTTTTAAAAAATATGGACCACACTTATTTTTAAGCTCAGGGCTTATTCTTAACTCTATGCTCAGAGAATCACTCTTGTGGGGTTCAGGGTTTGTGCGTGTTGGGGTTTGGAGTGGGAGTGACAGAAATCAATCTACATATTGATCAGGCCAAATGCAAAGCAAGGCCCTGCCCACTGTAACATCTCTCTGGCCCCAATTTGGAATATAAGGTCAGGGCACCTGCTGAAATGCCTGGCCCAGAGCCACTTCCCCACCTACCCAGGCCTCCCCATGGGGGGGGTGGAGTGGGGTGGAAGGAGCACATGTGATGGATGTTGAAAATAGCCTACTTTAATGCAGAGTTGCTAGCATACTTATAGAATATCTCAAGGGGGATGGAGCTGGACATAGGTGTGACTGATCATTTACAATAGATAAATATTTGACAGAGGAAATTCTCTTGGAGAGATTAACTCAAGGAGATACTCTGTCTCTCAGAAACATTGCTTTTATCCTTCCCTGTTGTATAAGTTATCAATACTTGTAGTTATTTGGATAAGCACAGTAAAAGACAAAGATCCCAACACACAGTTCTCTGGGCTCTGAGAAGAAAGCAAGGCTTTTACCATAAATCCAGACAAAATCTTCAGGCCAGTTCAGCTGCTCCTTCCCCATGGGGGTCCTGCCTCAGCTTGCATCAAGACCATGCATTTATGCTTTCTAGAATGGCCCGTTTTGATGCCAGGGTAGCTTGCCACTCGCCTGGGTCCATCCCAGTCCCTTTTGGGGGTGTTAGGAAATACAGCAACTAAATCCTGAGTCAAGTGATTATGATCAAGAAATTATGCCCAGGAGTAGATATATTTCAGATTCAATCAAGTCCCAACTATTAGGAGCATAGCATTAACGGTATTTCTGTGTTTAACCAAGGAACATCACTCTATAGTAAAAATATAAAAAGGCTCTAGGGGAAATATAAAAGCAGGGACAAGTACACAGCACTTCAAATACAAAGCAGTGCAAAGACAAAGCTTAAAAATAACAGAAAGTTTTGCCTTATAAGTAATCAGACTAACTTGGGGAGCTGAGACAATGAGAGGTAAAATACAAAGGAAAGGTTAAAGATAAACTTCAACTAATTTAGGGATACTAGCAAGCTTCTCAGGGAGGAGGAAATGGGCAATTCACAGAGGAAGCCTAAAATGCTTTCCGTTAATATCTAACAAACGCTGAGAAGAGTTCCATAGCTTAAGAGCAGGATGGGGATATTCACACAGCTGTGGCCTTAGGATGATCACACAACCAGCAATCACGTTTAAAGCATGACACAGTGATGGTAATTTCCTACAGGATTCTTGCCTCAAGTACAGCCCTGAGAGTTTTCTAATCTTGCCTGCTTTAAAATTCTTCTAGTTAGTCACAGAATTCTCAGGCGACCACCTCTTTAGGCTCATTATTAAGGGGACAGTGTCCCACTAGATGCCTGGAGGTGTTGCAGTTCTCCCTGGCACAGCCCATTGACCACTAGAGCACACTGGACCTGTAGAGAGTTCCCCAGGCCACAACTTGTGACACTTCTGAGAATAATGTATATTAATTGGCCTTGATTTGCTGGTGCCCAATGGCTCCAGACTTGGGAAAGAGACATCTCTGGTGTCAACAATATTTCAACCTTGCCTCTGCATCAGAGCATCAGGGCCAATGCTCCAGCAACTTGTTCCAGTTATAACAATCCCCTGCTTCTCTCTGCCACCTGGTTCTTAGTGCACACAAACATCCTCCCTCAGCCCCTATGGATCATTGCTCTCCTAATAAACTGTCATATAATGAAGGGTCTATGCCCCATGTGGGTGGCTATGTCTCAGCCACTCTGCACTCATAAACCTTTTTGAGCATTTACTGTGCAAGAGAGATGGACCATCTCCTTGTTCCCTGAATCCCTGTGGTTATGAGATAACTACATGCAGGGACACGGGAGTTCAAGCATTTGATCAATGACCTCTGCACGGGGAACGTTTCCCCAGTCCTACGGAGATGCTTCTCACTTCATGCTGAAACCTCAGCATGGAAGACTGGACATGGATCGGACTATCTGGGATTTTTAACTCAACACCTTTGAGAGGAGAGAATTTTCCTGAGAAAACAGAAAGGGCAGAAAACAAGGTGTTAAGGTGTCCTCTGGGAGAACACAGCTTCTCTCAAGCCCTATTGAGGCACTTTGGGGTGACAAGGAGGGAAGTGTTGGGGTGTCATGTGCTGAGGTGTTTCCCCTGGCTTTCCGAGGCGGTGGGACAGAGATCAGCATGGAGCAAGAAATGGAAAGGTCTACAATGGGGGTCTGAAGTCAATTCTACCCTGGTACTTCGGGTGGGCAGGGTGGGTGGGGACAGATGTTGCTGGTGGACTGTGTGAGACTTATGCATTTGTGCATGGATATATGCCCATGGTTATATGTCTTCCATATCAATTGAAAGGAAGTGATAAATTGTGATTATTTATTCTGAGATTACAAGGCATGCACAAAATTTATGTCTCACTCAACATTATATATTTTCCAGCAATATTGGTCAGTTGGTGAGATCAGACCCAGGTAAACTCAGCTGGGAGGCATAACCCTGGGGTCGAGGGAGCAGCACCTGATGACGCCTCTCTCTAGATCCTGTCTGCTGGTCCATGCTACTGCCAGCCCTCCTGGGCACACCTCATACTGTGTGTCTGTTCTTGCGTCATGATCTTCCCCTGAGCTTGGCTGAGATGCCCCCAACATCAGGACTTCACAGACCCTGACCCTAACCATTTCCTTACCACCATGTGATAGGAGAAATGTGGCCCTGATTCCTTTCATAGAGTGTCATCTCCTCCACGGTCCCTTCTCCATGGCAGGATTCCAGCTCAGGAATATGGAGATACAAACATGCACAGAGGGGCAGGGCTCTACAGAAACTCCAGAAGAACTTTGGGGCCAACAGCAGGATTTCTCCTCAGAGAAAAGGATTTCTTGCAGAGACACAGAATTTTAAAACAAAATGTGTAACATTGGAAGTCTTTCATGAATATACCAATGTTCAGGAACCTACAATGATATCAGCCCAAACCTCCATGTGGTTCTTTGTATACCATCTGGGGCGCTACACACAAAATCCTAGAAGAAAATATAAATAACACCAGGTGTTCTAGAGAGAAGCCATCTTCCTCTTCATTGTTGATGACAGACAAAGAGAGATCCTGGGCCTTTCCATCAAATGAATCCTGGCCCTGTGAGCCCCATTCTGTGTCTCAGACCCTGACTCTCTGAGGAGGAAATGAGGAGGATCAGCATCCCTGTCATCTCACCCGGCATAGCTGCCTCCCCCTCAGGTTTCTGACACAATCAGGATGTGGTTGTCACACTGTGTCTCACACAGTAATATACGGCCATGTCCTCAGTGCCCAGTCTGCTCAGTTCCATGTAGGCTGTGTCCTTGGACTTGTCTGCAGTGAGTTTGAGTCTGCCCTGGAACTTTGGTGCGTAGTTTGTACCACCATCATCAGTGTTTATCAATCCCATCCACTCAAGCCCTTCTCCCGGGGCCTGCCGCACCCAGTGCTTCCAGTATCTGGTGAAGGTGTACCCAGACGCCTTGCAGGAGATCTTCACTGATGTCCCAGGTTTTCCCACCTCAGCCCCCGACTGCACCAGCTGCACCTGGGAGTTCACACCTGTGGATAGCAGACAGGAGTGGATGGACTCCACTTGACTGGCCCCGTTCCCTCAGCCCAAGGCATGGGAATGCTTACCTGCAGCCACTGCCACCAGGAAGAGAATTCTCCAGGTCCAGTTCATGGTGGGGACCGTGCACTCAGAGGCTTCTGAAGGTGTGAGTGTGCCTGCTGTGTGAGGTTGTCAGGACACAGACACATCCGTATGTAACTCAGTGTCCCTCGTGTATTTTACATATTCATGAGGAGGGGGAATTCATAGCTGAAGGCCTGGTCCAACCTGAGAAGGGGCTGGTGGAAGCCACTAGGTCCATCCCCAAGGGGAGTGAAGAGGCCCATGTTCCAACCGTTGTTTGAGATGAGATTCTGCCCTATCCCAGGACTCTGTGCACACAGAGCTCCCCCTCTGGAGAGCCAAGTCGTTTCAGCACCTTCCCCTCAGGGCCCCCCACATATGTATGGCCTGAAGACATCTGGACACACCTGGACTTTGAGGTTATTTCTCGGATCCTGGAACTCCCCAAGGGGTGCTACAGTGAGACTACAAAGCCATCCCAATGCCCCAGTGGTTTCCATTGTAGATATTAAGAAGTCCAGAAAAGCCACCTGCATACAGGTTTTACTGGCTTATCAACATGATAAATGTTCCACCCAGAACGGTTAAGTATGCACAATTTAGCCTTCTGTGTCCTATACTTATTTTTTGTTGTGGTTTCCTCAACAAAACAAAATTTAGTTTTCTGAGTTTTTTAAAATTTTTATTTTTTTTTATTAAATCACTGTGAGATAGACCCTTACAAAGCTGTTCGTGATTTGACTTAAGTCATAAAACATTCCTGTTTCTGAAGAGAAAACTTTTCCATCTCTGCATCCCTTGTAGCCTGCAACTCGGTGCTCTTGGGATGTGGTGCCCCGTGTAGCCCAGTCCCCACCCTACAGGGAGAGTTTCTGGGCTTCCAGGGGTTTCAATCCCTTGGTGTCTCTAACACAGGATTGAATCCTGAAACTTCAATTCAGAAGCCTTGTTCAGGAGTCAGATTCTTTCTGGGCCTTTTGATTTTGTTTTGAGACACACCAGGCAGTTCTGGGGGCATACTTCTGTCTCTGTGTTCTGGAATTGCTCAGGTAGATGCATCCTAGAAAATACTGACAAATTAAGTAGTTATATGTCTAACAATTGATAAGTGACACTGAGTGTTCTTTGCTGAGATTATGTAAAAGTAATGCAATAAACACTTAATTCACTCAAATAAAAATAGTAAAAACTATCAAAATAAAAGAGGAGTTAAGTCTTTAAGTAAAGACAATATAAACAAAATATATTAAATTGGTTAAATTTATGAAGACTCTTTCAAACCTTATGCATAAGTTGAATACAACTGCCAACAAGTTTATTTTATAACTGTATTAATAGGACAAATGTAAGTAAATAAATGAATAGCACTGTAGCACTGGTCCTCCCATTGTTTGCTTGAATGGGCCAGTAACATCTGCATTGTGAGACTTGTTGTGACTGTGTTTGTCATATCAAATGCGGCATGGGGAGCTTGCCAGGCTCTACCATGCAGGTGGTATACCCTCCGTAGCTTGCTGGGCTGTCTGAGAAGGGTGAAGAAATAGAACCCGGGTCGGCCCAGTGGGCCAAGTGCAAGACGAATGCCCTACCACTGTGCTAGATATCCCGCCAACTCTCTCCCAACCACCCACGCAGTTTTATCGGGTAAAGAGCAAGATCGAGGTCTTGAGGCGAAAGGATGCCAACCTATTAGCCCAAGTAAGAATGAAACTCTTGGCAAAGCCTCACTTAGGGTCTGAAATCATAGGGGCAGCCACCTCACCCTCTGGTCCCCCAGTATTTACTCACTGGCTGGGGGCATGGCAGTGCAGAGGGCTGACGCCCACCGCCGGTCGGAGGGCATCTGCCGGGTGTGGGTGAGCGTCTCTCCTGTCTGATCTCTGCCCTGAGTCCCCGGGGTTCCTGCGTCGTGTCCTCTGACCGTGGCAGGGGGCTGCACGCGCCGTGAGGCCCTCCGGTGGTCCCAGTGCTCCCCTGGCTGGGGACTCCCTCGGCAGCATGCAGGGAGGAGACTGGCCTGGGGCCGGCCGTTGCCCTCAGCCTCCGCAGCGGTCACAGTCGCTCTGGCTCCCCAGGGACAACACATCCAGCGCGAGCCCTGGGCCTGGCCACCATGCGCTCCTGGCGAGCCAAAGTGGGAAGGGCTCGGGCGGGACACGCGGCGCCCCACGCGCCCCTAGGCCTGGACGCTGCCTGCTGTCGGCCAGTGCTGTGGCCACACTGTGAGTCCTGCCCTTGCCACCCCGCGGGTGGGAGGCCCAGGCACAGCCCCGGCCACCCCCGCCTCCGTCCCAGGCCTGGCTGCTTCTCATCTCCCCTCACGGCTGAGGTTCCGGCCCTGCTCGACCCAGAGGTACCAGCTGCCCATCTAGCCCCTTTGCATCCTTCCCATTCACCCGCAACAATGGCCTGGACCTGGGTCGTAGGAATGAATAGGATAAAATATAAAGTTTTATTGGGCACATCACTTGAACTATGACTTTTTCAGTGATGCACAAGAATATTCTTTAAGGAGATTTACTTAGAGAAATGCAAGGAGAGAGAGAGGGAGAGGGAGAGGGAAGGAAATGGAGGGAGAGGAAGGGGGAGAAGGAGAGAGAGTGTGAGAGAGAGATGGAGAGGGAGAGAGAGAGGGAGTGAGAGGGAGAGAGAGAGGGAGAGAGAGAAGGAGAGATAGAGGGAGAGAGGGGAGGGCACAGGATTGACAAAGACAACCCCCACACAGAATGTTGTCATCATCACATGAGTCATCCTTCTCATTTATTTATCCCTTGGATCCTATACAGGTTCTCTCTCTTTCTCTCTCTCTCCTTTCTCTCTCTCTCCTTTCTCTCTCACACACACTCTCTGGGGTCTATGGATTATAATAGAGACACTGAAAGGTTATCATGTATATCCCTTTTCCTGCTTCCAACACTCAGTTCTTATCCAGACTGACCATATCTAACTCTTCCTATCATACTGGTTCTTCTCTGTCCTTCACCTCCCACACACTTGGAGCAAGCTTCCAACCATTGACTAGTCCTTCTGGCCCCTGTGTTTCCTGGCACAGAATATTAGCCTCATGCAAAAGTTTAAATCCACAGAAGAATACAATAATTCTATATCTGTGCCTCTCCTTCTGACTCATTTCACTCAACCTGATACTCTCCAGATCCATCCATTTATGAGTGAATTTCTTGATTTACCTTTTTTCCAGCAGCTGCATAGTATTTCATAGTGTAGATGTACTATTTTTTATCAAGGTAACTCTTCTCAGACACTCGGATTTTTCAAAATTCGCTATTATGAATACAATATTGTGATGCAGTAAACATTGGCCTGCAGATATATATCCAAATTATTGATTTGGGGGCCTTTGGGATCAATGTCAGGAAGGAATTTCTGAGTCAAATGGAAATTCAATTCTTAGTAGATTTGGCAGTATCCAAGTTTTTCCCAACGAGGTCAATTCATTGTTATTCCCAGACTATGATTTTTGCATTTGCACCATATCTATGCTAACACAGAAAGTTTTGATTCTTTGAGATTTGTGACCTTTTCCCTTGGCATGAGGTGATATCTCATAATTATTTTAATTTACATTTCTCTGAATAGTGTCAGGGAGAATTTACTTATACAGTTCTCTGCATCAAAGTCTACTTTAATGATGTATTTGTTTAAAATCCCCATTTTAGATGGGGTTTATTTTTGGTGTAAGATTCACAAGTGCTTTATATATGTTTGATTTATTCTACATCAGATGAGGTGAGTAGATATTTTACTCAGTTTTTTTTCTTTTGATTCTGGCCATATTTTCATTTACAATGATTGAGCCATTAAAAACAGGTAGACTAAAAAGTAAAAGCATGAAATCGGTGAAAACTTTGGCTTTATATTGATCTCAAAATAATTAGTTTATGAGAGGGACATAGATTCAAGAAGAGAGAGACCATGTGTTTGAACTCAGCCGAGAGTAACCGGATGTTGTTGACATGAAATTTTGTGATTATGGTCACAGTTGACCATAATCACAAACACAAAGTCACCTTAAATGTTGGGTGCAAAAACAGCTGAGAGAGTGGGTCGGTATTCAGGTGGAATTGTGGGTGGGTCATTGCAGGTTCAGAGTCAGGACACACCTCACATGTCTTCACAGCACAGGGCCTCACTCAGCTTCTGTGCACACAGAAATGTCCTAAAATGTGGTTCCTCCTTCCATAAGCACAAGACGACTCTGGACTCACTCCCCACTACCTTCTCAGTGAGTCACCAGGGCTCAGCACTTACTTTCGACAAAGATGAGCCTCAGGTACTTTATGTGTCTAATGGAAACCCAAAAAATAGTGGAGATGATCATAGTGGTGTTCATGACAGCACCGAGTAGAGTAGCCAAGATGCATACACAACACACAACCACAGCGTTCCTTTCTATTTCCTCATTCAGCCGTAGAGTCCATTCTTTCTCTCCTTCAGGTCTGTTTGAAGGACAGTGGTCATTGTTTCCTTTCTTCTCTCTATAATACTCCTGAGTCTCCCTGTCAGTGT
>JAOXYA010004468.1:0-14416 GCA_028565675.1 Sorex palustris | reverse complement strand
ACATCCACACACACTCCTACACACACACATACACATATTTTCTCACACATATACACATATACATGCACACCCTCAGACTCACACATAAACACACATACATACACTTGTGCTCTCCCATGTACACACTCAAGCACACACACACACACTTACACATATAGACACTCACACAGCCTCACACACCATCCCCTGGATGGTCCTGGCAGAGGTACAGAGAGGAGACAGGGAATTGGAGGCTGGCCTCTAGCTGGGAGGCTAAGGCTGAGTCCAGCCCTTCTAGGACCTCAGCCAGGCCTGCCTGGATTGTGCCAGAACCCCAGGCTCCTCCCAGGGACCCCCACCCCCCGCTTCAGCCAGCCCTTCCAGGACGTGATGGAGCCCACAGCTCCCTTTTCCCATCGCAGTTGGGCCCCTGCATGCAGTTACTTCTCCGTCAGTCTCTCTGGGCCCAGGGCTGTGACCCGAGTGCAGAGGCCAGTGCAGGAAACCGTCCCCGCTCCAAGTCCACACTGGGAAGTACAGATGAATTGGGGGCGGGGGGGGGGCGTCCTGGGAGACCACCGCCCAGCCTAAGGGCTTGGGGGCAGAGGGCTCCTTTGTGCATTGTGAGGACCCTCTGCCCGGCCTGCTCTGCCCTCTCTCTCCTGGGAGCCGATCCCAGAGGGAAGTGGAGGGCTTCAGTGGGGGGGACAGGCAAGGGGTGGGGAGAGGGTGGAGTGTGCCTGGGACCAGGAAGTGACCCCCGGCAGACGGCAGACAAAAGTGCCTTTAAGGAGGTCGTCCCAGCAGCACCGCGCCCACATGCCGGAGCACTCAGTCGGGAACCTGAGCAGCTGGGTGATGTGCGTGGGTGGGGGAGGAAGGGAGGCACTGGGGCCCCGTCTGGCAGTGTTCGTGGCTTCGAGAGGCTTTGCACTCAGGGATCATCCGGGCAGGCTCTGGGGCGCTGCCAGGGACCGGACCCTGGACAGGAAGTGCCCTCCCCGCTGTGCCGTGGCTCCATCCGTCTCTAGCCGCTTTGGTGTGGTGGCCGTTGGCTTGTGGGGCTTTGCCACAGTCTTCTTGCAGATCACAGGAGGGGGTGGCAGGGCGGCCTCCTGTATCTGAGGGGCCTTGTCTGGGCTCGGTGAGCCTTCCAGCATGGGAGGCCCTTTGCCCCACCCCCACACTCCAAATTGGGCCACAGCCCCGCCTGGAAGCCAGACACCTCCCAGCCCCCCCGAGGGCCCCAAAACTCAGCTCTGAGAGAACCTGCCTGACACCCGGAGGGGGCAGGACAAAGCCTGGAACTACGGAGGAGAGGTGTCCCGGGGGTAAACTGAGGCCTGATGAGACTTGGGGCCAAGCAGAGACTCCGGTTGTCTCTCAGCTTCCCTCTGCCATCCCTCCTTCCAGGCTGCTGCCCAGTTTCTTGCATGTCTCCTGCGTGTGCATGAGACTGTCTGTCTGTCTGTCTGTCTGTCTGTCTGTCTGTCTAACTGTCTGAAATCTCAGCAGCTGGTACACTTTCCTGGCTCCTCATTCAAAAGCTCAGAGAGTCTCTGCATTGTATCCTTCCCTCCCTCCCTCCCTCCCTCCCTCCCTCCCTCTCTCCTGCGTTGTCAATAGGTTTAAAACCCTTTTACACTTTAAAGAGGCCAATTATATGATAAGTGAGTTATATCTCAATAAAGCTGCAGAGGAGGAGAAGCAAGGGGCCTCCCAGCACCCCCTCCCTTACCCCCATCTCAGGGGCCCCACCACTGCTTGGGGAGGGGGCGGGGGGATCTCCAGGGACCGGTTTTCTCCTCCTGCTCCCACCCACCCTGATTCTGACTCTGGGTGGCACTTGCAGGAGTTGGTGGGGGGGGGGGGGGGGGGAGTCAGACTCCTCCAGGCGGGCTGCAGGCTTTGCATGGCGGAAGCTCAAGGTCCAGCCCCCATTTTGCCCGGACCCCAGAGCACGTCAGATGGACCCCTCTGCCCTGCAGAACTCCCCACCCCCCGGAAAGGGGCACCAGTGCCGGGGTCTTCTGAGCAAGGGGGTCCCAAGCTGTACACCCCATCACCATCACATGCACAATCTTTCTCTCTCCTCAACCTCCTCCCCCGTTTGCCCCCCACCCATGTGTCTCCCTCCCCGCTCACCTCCCTCCACCCCTCCACCCCGACCCTCTCCCGGAGTTTAAGACCATTGCAGAGACTGTTTCCTGGGGTCACACCTGCTGGTGCTCAGGAACTGTGCGGGGATGGAACTTGGGGCCTGGCAGCTACTCTTGAAGGTGCTCTGCCTCTAGTGCCGCCTCCCCCATGCCTCCCTCCACGTTTTATTTTAAGTCACTGTTTTTCAGGGCCCCCCGGGAAAGTGCTCCAGGATGCAGAGGGCAGGACTGAGTTTGACCCCCAGCACCACAAAGTTTCCCGAGGCAGAATAAAGAGCAGCTTTGTGGAAATGCGGGAACAGAAGCCTGCCTTGCAGATGGCCCAGCGGAACCAGCAGTGGGCGAGAGAAGGTGAGTGTCCTGGTGGCCTGGGCTCCGGGGGCTGGCCGAGGGGCACAGAGTAGCCCAGGCCCCGAGATTCGGCCTGCAAGCGGGTGAGCAGCAGGCAGACCACCACACACAGACACACACACACACACATGCACACATGCACATGCATATACACATACTCACATACACGCACACACACATACACACACGTGCACACATGCACATGCACACACACATGCACACAGGCACATGCATATACACACATGTGCACACAGACACACAGACACATATACACGCACATACTCACAATAGGCGCACACACATACGCACACACATGTGAGCACACATACACATGCATATACACACGCTCACACACATACACACACGCTCACACACATACACACACGCACACAGACACACGCACACACATGTACACGCACGTGCATATACACGCAGGCACATACACACGTGCACACATAGACATACACAACACATACACACAGACAAATACACACATACACACATGCACACACGTGTATGCACATACACACGTGCGCGCACACGCACACACGCACACACACACACACACACGATTTCTTCTCCGGTTGGGCCACGACAGCACCTCTGCCCAGCTGTGCTGACTGCAGGTGGTCCTGGCGTCTCACTTCCACCTTCATCGTCTTTCTTTCCCACCCTGTGATGGCCAGTCAGCCAGGCCAGGGCTCAGATCTCGGGCCCAAAGATGAGGGTCGCTCAGCTGCGCCGTGTCTGCGGCCCCCAGGATGGCCTCCTCGAGGCTGGGGTCCTGCCTGCACGGCTACACCCGGCCATGCCGGCCACTTCGAGGCAGCTCGGTTCGGCCCTCCCTTCTGTCATCTCCTTCCTGCACACCCCGAGGCCCAGTCAGAGCAGGAGGAAAAGGCGCAGGCGGGTCACCGGGGGACGTGTGTGGACGTGTCCCAAGTGCACTGCGGGCCGAGAGCACCGAGCGCAGCCCTTCAGAGCGGGGGTCACGGCCAGGCCGCAACACCAACAGAAGGAGACTTGGCCAGATGGCAAGACACTCCGAGGACAGGCGATGTGCAGAGCCACCATGGAAGAGTGGGGGAGAGGTCAGAGGGTCATGGCGGCTCCTCACCCAGAGGCCCGCACAGTCCTGGGGAGCCTTTAGCCTCTTGTCTCTCTCTGCACCCCAGAGGGTCCTTAGAGTGGGGACGGGCGCTGTTGTCTGAACATAGGTGAGCTGGGGACCAGGTGGGAGACAGGGGTGCAGGGGAGGAGACAGCTGGGGCGTGACAAGAGGGCCTGGGGGAGGGGACCGTGGCGGGCAGGACCCGGGGGACGGCGGGCTTGTCCACTGGGAGCTTCGGTGACATCTCTCATCCTCAAACTGAGATCTGCCCAGGGGCACTAAGGCAGCACCCAAGGACAGCGCACCAGGTGGCCACTGGTCCGTTTTGGACGTTGGGGTGGTTCCCACTTCCGGCTCCTATGAGCAGTGCTTGCGGCCTCAGGCCGCATCTCAGAAGCACACGTCTCCACTGCACTGGGGTCAATCCCGGGGGAGCTGTCCCCGCCAGGACCCAGGGGAGCTGCCAGTCTGTTCCCCAAACACGGGCCCCTTTGCACCTTCCCGTTGACACCCCAGTTTTCAAAGGTCCCGGGCGTGGATCCAGGGGCTTTCAGCCGTCTTGGTTGAACCCTCACCGGAACTGACAGAGAGGCCACCAATGTCTTCCTGAGGGGGAAACTGAGGCCCAGAGGATGGGATCTACTTGGCCATCACGGCTCAAGTGCCGGGATTTCCAACCAAGCACTGTGCCGGAGAGGAGGTATGGGGAGGCTGAGATGAATCACAGAGGCAGGGATGAGTCAAGAGAACAAACACCAGGTGATCTCACCAGTTGGTGTCAAGGAGAAGAGACATGGGGGAGGAAGGCAGGGTATGGGGGGGGGGGGGCAGGTCACCTGGCCCCTGGGGCATAGATGCAGAAGGACAGGGAAGGGTCTCTCCTGGGGAAGAGATGGACGCAGGTAACAGGGCAGCGGCCTGGGGCCTCAGGCCCAGCTTCACGTGTGTCTCTGGACCAGAGAGCCAGGGACTGGAGCACTAGCACAGCGGGGAGAGGGTTTGCCTTGCACGCGGCTGACCAGGTTCAATCCCCAGCATCCCCCGAGCATGGCCAGGAGTGATTCCTGAGTGCAGAGCCAGGAGGATCCCCTGAGCACTGTCAGGTGTGACCGAAAACACCCAAATAAATAAATAAACCGCAGAGCCTGCAAGCAACACTGAAAGTAGAAGGCTGAGACCAACTCCAACGTCCACACTGAGCAGAGTCCCTGTCAGGGCCAGGCTGGGGGTGGAGGGAGGCTGGGGACATTGGTGGAGAGAAGTTGACCCTGCTGGTGGCATTGGTGCCTGAACGAACACTGGACGCCTGGACGGCAGCTAAGGACATCTGTAAGTTGCAGTGCCTTACTATTGCATTTTATTTTTATTTTTTATTTTTTCTCTCTTTTAATTAATTAATTAATTTATTTTTATTGAGACACCATGACAGCCATGCATGCTAGGGGAAAAGGGAGCTTAGATAGAGAAGGGAGCACCAAATGAAGGGTGTTGGGAGGATCCTCCCAGGATGGGAGATGCATGTGAAAGTAGACTATAGGCCAAACAGGATTGCATTAAAAAAAAAAAAGGTAATAAAAGATAAGTGGAGGTCAGGCACTTTCCACAGCAGGGCAGGGCAGGCCCTCTGTCCAGATAGGTGATCTGGGAGGAACACTGGACTGGGGGCTCAGTCTGGTGGGAGGGGGTTTGGCGGCCTGGGGGGCTGTAACTGGAGAGGCCAGTCCCTTCTTGGGGCTCTGCTGGGCAGGAAGGAGGACACAAAGGCCCCTTTGTCCCTCCATTGTTGGGCCTAGCAGCCCTGGCTGCGGCCCTCAGACCAGCAAGCAGCTGGGCTGTCTCCAGTTCCCAGGGGCCCCCTGGGGTGGGCCAGGGGCTTCATTAAATTGGGAAAGGCTGAGCACTTAGCAGGTACTCAGCATAGGGGAGAGGCCTCCCACACCCTCCAGTTTGTATTTTTTTTTCCTTGCAAGTGTCTGGTCCTTGGCGGGGGGAAAACTCACTGGGCAGGGGTGAAAGCTGGGATAAGAGTAGCCTCTTGGGGTGCCCCCTCACCCACCCCCACCCCACCCCCGCCAACATGCAGGTACATCTTTGCAGGGAATTGCATCAGAGAGGGAGGTTGCTTTTCCACTGCACAGGGCAAGGGGCACAGTCCCAGGCCTCTTTTATCTGATTGCAAACGCACCCAGAGAGCCTTTCTTTGCTCCCCCCCCCCACACAGGCTGCTTCCTCCTTCTGTCGAGAGAGAGAGCAGGGACCCCCAGTCCCTCCGTCTGTAAGTGTTCCCAGGCTTCCCGCCCCTCCCGGCCACGCGATGCTAAGGCCACCATCTAGCACGTGGGTCTTGGCACACAGAGCGAGGACAGACGGGCGGCCGGGACGGTCTCTGGGTGGGTCAGCTGGTTCACGTCACACAACTTCTTTCTGTTTTCCTTCCCCGGGGGGGGGCGGGGGGGGTGCTCGGGCACCCTTTGACCATCTCCCAATGTGGCTTGGGAAGGTTTTGGTTCCCCAGCTCAGGACATCACTAACCCTTCTGGTTCTCTGTTCCACAAATGGGAAATGAACCAACCAAGGAACGCGCTCGTGGTCGAGTCCAGCAGGATGGGTCTCACAGAGTCAGCACTCCTGACTCGGGCACCCAGAGCTGCGTTGACAACACCCCGGTCTCTGAGGACCCCTAGCCCCAATGTCCAGCATCATCCTGATCCTGGATTGGCCCATTTTTTGTTTTTTTTTTTGTTTGTTAAAATTCTCGTCCTGGGGGCTGGAGCGATAGCACAGCAGGTAGGGCATTTGCCTTGCACGCAGCGAACATGGCCGACCCGGGTTCGATTCCCAGCATCCCATATGGTCCCCCGAGCACCGCCAGGAGTAATTCCTGAGTGCATGCGCCAGGAATAACCCCTGAGCATCGCCAGGTGTGACCCAAAAAGCAAAAAAAAAAAAAAAAAAAGATGGAGCAACACAAAATCAGACAAAATAAAATCTGGTAGATACTTTAAAAAACAAAAAATTCTCCTCCTGGTCTAAGAGGTAGGACCGGGGGCCGGGAAGACATTTGCCTTGCAGGCAGTAGACCTTGGGGTGATTCCCAGCTCCACAAGGGTCCCCGAGCACTGCCAGAAGTGATCCCCGAATGCAGACCCAAGAGGAAGAAGCCCTGAGCAGATCTAAGTGTGACCCCGAAACCATGTAATAAAATAAAATGCTCTTCCCTTTCAAACGTACCTGGTCTGCACTGGCCGCGCTGTTAACTACCTCCCAGCCCGGGAGCCAGAACCCTGAAAAACAAAAACGACCTTATTTTTGAAAAGAAATTGGCAAGAACCACGTTGGGGCAGACACGCCCCGTGGGCCCCAGCCAGGTCACAGCCCGTTCTCGTTGGGTTCACAGGCTCAAACGCAGAACCATCCCTAACCGCTGCGTGGCACGGTTTGTAAAAATCTAAAAGCGGCAGCGTTTGTGGCACATAAAGCTTTCATCGAATTCAAATTTCGAATGCCCATAAATAAAGTGTTATTGGACAGCGGATGTTCTGTTGATTCCCGACAGCCAAAGCAGAGAGGCGGGGACTGCCGGGGTCACGGCACACAGAGCCGAGATCTGCCACCCGGTGAGCTCGTGTCCGCATCCCTCACAGAACTGAGGAGGCACCTGGGTACTGGCTCCTCCCGAGACCCCGAGTTACCCTCGCTCCCCGGCATGGTGGGGCTGGCAGGAATGTCAATACTCCAGCCTGATTTGGGCAGGGCAGCAGGGGTGGAGGAAGAGCTTTGCTCAAGCCTGGGGGTCTCGGCGGGCGCCCGCGACACTAGCAGAAGGAGAATGAGGTTGGAGAGGGCGTGAAAGTGGAAACTTCAGTCCAGGAAGCAACGCGCAAGAGTCGGTGGAGTTTCTAACCCCAAGGGGTGGCACGGAGGAAGAGGGGACCAACCGTGCTGCTGATTTTAGGAGGGGAATGGATAAGCGGAGTCAGAAGCCGGCAGCCAGTTGAGGGGTGGCGGGTGGGCTTGGGAGGGCACATCGGGGGGTGTAAGGGGGGGCGGACACAGGAGTCCTCTGCACCACCTTCTTGGTGGTCCCGGGAACTGGACAGAGCTGTCCGCATGGGATTCCGATGGAGCCAGAGCAATGAGGTATTTCCAGAGGTTTCTGCCGTGAGCTCACCAGCAAGCAGCACTTGCTGGGCTGTCCGTGGCGGGCTGCCCGTGGCGGGCCTCCAAGACCTCACCTCAAGGCCAGTTGCTGCAGCCCTGCAACCTCAGTTTTGTTTTGTGGGTTTTGGTTTTGTTTAGGGCTCACACTCAGCAGTGCGCAGGGCTCACTCCTGGCCGTGCTGAGGGCGTGAAGGAATTAAACTGAGTCAGCTGTGTGCAAAGCAAGTTCCAAGATCTCAGTTTATCTTTTTTTTTGTGTGGGTGGGGGGGTCACACCCAGCCATGCACAGAGGTTACTCCTGGCTCTGCATTCAAGGATCACTCCTGGCGGTGCTCAGAGGACCATACAGGATGCTGGGAATCGAACCCGGGTCGGCCGCATGCAAGGCAAACGCCCTCCCCGCTGTGCTATCGCTCCAGCCCCCTTTTTGTGACCTGAGACCCTGAGCCCACACTTAAACAACTCCTTGAGCCTAATGGAGATTCTGTGGTTTGGGGGCCAGCCCAGGGAGCCAGACCCCCTCTTGCTCCCACCCCGGCCCCCTAAACTCTCCCGGAGACCTCCTGCCTGCCTTGTTGTTCTGGATTCTTCTCCCCAGGGAAGACAGCCCTGCAGGAAGGGAGAGGCGGCCCCAGGTCGGGGAGCGGCTGCTTGTGACTCTGAGCGATGCCACCTCAAACGCTTATTGTCATAAAGGAAGTTATTCAAACACAATCAATTAGGCGCCCGTATTAGCATATTTTTCATTGTAATACCACCGCAAAGAGGAGATCCTAGTGACTGTTTATTGCGGCTCTGAGCTAATATTTGTTAAAGTGATTAATATGTTTTTCAAATATGGGTGACGGGTGAGGCAGGCGTCATTTGTCTCCCCAGCAGGAGGCTGGAAGGGTGAGGGGTGGGAGTCACTCAGAGCAGGGCACCGAGTGGGCCCCTGGGGCCCCTGGGGACAGAGGGGCCTGCCCTGGCCGAGTGCCTCTCCCCAGACCCCCCTGCTCCACTGTACAAGGCCAGCTGTACACCCCCTGTACTGATCCTGCCCACCAGCACTCGAGAGCAAAGGGAGACCCCCAATCTCTCCCCCCAACCCCAGGGGCCCCTTCTTCCAATTTTCCTTGCCTCCTTTCTGCCATCACCCACTCTTCAAGTCAAAGAAACAAAAACCATGCAATACTGAAAGCCGATACAACCTTCCGGAACAGCACCCTCCCCAAGTACCAGGATTGTGGAAATACGTTCTCTAGCTTCACTGGTCAGTGGTGGAGCTCCACTGTCTCTGGGTGGCTCTGGGGCCACTCACAATATGGCCAGGGTGACCAGGAACTCAGGTTTAGATGGTATAAGCCTGTGGTGGCCTTCCACTGCAAATGCAGTAACCCTACACAGCCAGGCCAGTGCACGCAACTCCAAGAGCACTTTGAATAGCTCCTGCCCAGCCCTGGCCATCGGCACTATCAACCTTCTGCATTCGGCATAGCTCCTTGGGGTTTTATTAAGCTTCTAAGTGCTCCAGATGCCTTTCCCTCTTTCCTCTGCTCAGTTCATTACTGTTTTTGAAGTGACCTCTGCCATAAAAAAAATGGGAACAGGGGCCAGGGAGATGATTCAAAAGGGCTGGCGCACAGGCTTCATGTGCTGTGAGACCCAGATTCCGTCCCTGGCACTTTTTGGTTCTCCCCCCCCCCCAAGCTCTGCTGGGGACACTGAGGCAGACGGGCCACCGCTAAGATATGCCAGCGGCAATGCAGGGGTGCTTTTTATGCTTTTTAATGTAGATAAATGATCCAGGTGCTTTTATTCTCTGTGTGGATCCACGGCAATGTTTAGGAGTATTTGTCCCCTGTTGTTGGGGCTGGCGCGATAGCACAGCGGGTAGGGCATTTGCCTTGCAAGCGGCCAACATGGCCAACCCGAGTTCGATTCCTCCGCCCCTCTTGGAGAGCCCAGCAAGCTACTGAGAGTATCTCGCCCGCACGGCAAAGCCTGGCAAGCTCCTTGTGACGGATTCGATATGCCAAACACAGTAACAAGTATCACAATGTTACTGGGCCCGCTTGAGCAAATTGATGAACAACGGCAGGACAGTGACAGTGACAGTCCACTGTTGGATGAAGTGACCTACTCCAGGGCAGGCACTGCCCTTGGTCTCCTGGTCAGACTCATCCTCTCCGTCCACGTGGACCCTCTCCTGTTCAGGAGGCCTATCCCCAGGCACGTGGGTTTCTATTGTCACTAACCAATAGAAGTTGGTTACTAATTTCGCTACTAACCATGTTAGCGACAAATACACCGGATGTCTAGGAACCCTCTGGGTGGCCAGTTGACATGTTCTGAGAGGATAGTCAGAGAGAAAATATGGTACAGAGGTCGGGCTATGAGTACTGACTTCACTAGGTGCTCCCACATGGCTCCTACAGGCTCACACACGCTGGTAAGCCTGAATGTTTTATGTTTCTGTCCAGGAAGGTGTGTGTGTGTGTGTGTGTGTGTGTGTGTGTGTGTGTGTGTGTGTTTATGCAGTTGTTTGGATTTTTTGTTTTGCTTTGTTTGTTTGTTTGTTGTTGTTTGGCTTTTTGGGTCACACCCGGCGATACACAGGGGTTACTCCTGACTCTGCACTTAGGAATTACTCCTGGTAGTGCTTGGGGGACCATATGGGATGCTGGGAATCCTACCCGCTGTGCTATCGCTCCAGGCCCTATGCAGTTGTTTTGATTTGCGTTCCTGATCACGAGAGAGGTTATAAATCTTTGTATTTGTTTTGTTTGGTGCCCAGGATGCTCAGGAATCACTCCTGAGCCTACACTCAAAGATCACTCCTGGCAGGGCTCAGGGAACTATATGTGGTGCCAGGTATTGAACTGGGGTTGTCCACATGCAAGGCAAGCATCCTACCCGCTGTACTATCTCCGCAGCCCGTAGGTTAAAAAACACTTGGACTCTCAGTCCTTCCCTTGCTCTCAGATCCTGTCTGGGATCTATTTTGCTACCAGGTGGCTCCTTGTGTCTTCTTTATTGATTTTTCGTGAACTCTTTGCATAGAATGGCTCCAAGCCTCTCGGTTGAGTGGGCTCAGATTCCTTTTTCTAGTCACTTATTTGATTGATTGAAGCAGTTTGATTGCAAAGGCATCTTTTTTTCTGAAGTTATTTATTCATCGTTCATCTTTTAACTTCAGGGGTGTGTGTGTGCGTGTGTGTCTGTGTGTGGGTGGGTGAGTGCAAACTGGGTGACTTTGAAACTCACTCAATATGGCTTCCAGGAGCTGTTAAAGTCACATAGTCTAGCCGGTTTCTGGACACGCAGATTATTTCCCGGTTTCTATTTGTTCAGATTCCATTCTGCCTTGGGGTTCTGCTTCGCGTACCCCAGAGCTTGAGTCGGGTGTTGGCTGTGGCCGGACTCTCACCAGAGGTTGCAGTGGGGAAGGGTCTGCTCTCAGCTCCTCGGGTGTTGGGATATGTCGTCTCCACAGCTCTGGGGCTTGGCTGGGTACTTAGCTAAGCCAGAGACGGAGACAGAGAAGCGACGGCTGGCGAGACAGACACAGGTGAGGAAGGGAGGGACGCCTTTGCCTGTGCCCCGATCGAGTCACCGGAAGCAAGATCCTGTTCTTCCCCAACTCAGGGACCGTGATCCCACAAAGGAGCACTTTCAGAGGGAGGACTCTGGGGGCCGCCTTAGAGATGGCATCTATGGTGTGTATTGATCTTCCTTTTCCTACATTTCCCCTTTCTCTGTTTTGTTTCTATATTTATGTACTTTGGGAGACCCCATCCAGGGGTGCTCAGGGCTTAGTCCTGGCTCTGCGCTCAGGGATCATTCCTGACAGTGTTCGGGGAACTGTATGGGTTGCTGGGACTCACACTTGGGTTGGCTGGGTGCAAGGTAAGCAGGCACGCTGCCTTCTGGACTATCGCTCCAGCCCCAACGTTGGTTTGTTGGTTTGTCTTAAATTTATTTAATTTTATTTAATTTTATTTTTGACTTTTTTGGTCACATCCGGCAATGCTCAGGGGTTACTCCTGGCTCTGCACTCAGGAATTACTCCTGACGGAGCTCGGGGGACTAGATGAGATGTCGGGAATCGAACCTAGGTCAGCCACATGCAAGGCAAATGCCCTCCCCGCTGGACTATCACTCCAGCCGCTCCTTTTTTTTTAGGATTTATTTTTGCACAGTCTCTGGATTCATGGCAAAAGGTAAAGTACAGAGATCTCTCAGCCCCTCGCTCTTATATAGGCTCTAATACCGGGTACCCACCAGAATGACATGTGGTGATCATGACCACACATGAGCCTTGCCTTAACATGTCATAGCATGTCAAGCCGTTGCCTGCATGCCACCGACCCAGGTTTGATTCCCAGCATCCCATACGGTCCCCTGAGCACTGCCAGGAGTGATTCCTGAGTGCAGAGCCAGGAGGAACCCCTGTGCATCACCGGGTGTGACCCAAAAAGAAAAACAAAACAAAAAAACATGTCATAATTCAAGCCCGTTATTTCTACTACATTCCCTCAGGGAAGGACTTCCAGGGGACTTGGACAAACGGCTAAGAGATGTGTCCGCAGGAGAGCACTGTGCGGGGTCCTGCCCTCGCCGTGCTGGGAGCTCCACCCCTTCCTCCCACCCAGCCTCACCCCTGCCAGCCGTGGAGCCTCTGGTCTCTGGGTTCTGCCTTTTGCCAAATGCCGCGTGCCTGGGAGGGTCTAAGGGAGCCCTCCCGTGTCACCCTCTCTCTCGTCGAATCAGACGCAGTCCTGCTTGCCTTTGGCAGGACAAAAAGGCAGTTTAGTGCCAAGGACAGTCCAGCGTCCTTCAGTCGCTGACCCTCCATGCCTCTACCTGCTGCCAAGACCTCGTCCATCTTGCAGGAAGCATCTAGAAGCCCAGGCACTTGTTGCCGACTGGTTTGGGGTCACCCATGGCACTCAGGTGGCATTCTGAGTTTTGGCCATCTGAACCCTCCAGGGGTACTCGGGGGCCGTAGACCTGTCCTGTCCCCCCTGACCTACTCTCCTGAGTTAAGGACCCTCATCATGGCAACACTGGACTCGCTCTTCGTACCCACAGCCCCGGGGGTCTGGGCGGTGCCTGGGTCTCCGGCCCCCCCTTTGGGTGGTGGATATCCAACCCATCCTGGCTAGCTCCCACAATGGGAGGGGCCCACAGCTTGCTTGGCCACCCCTGGGCATCCCCTGGTCACCTCAGTTTCAACACCCCCACGTGGGTTCGTGGCTTGCTCCGTGGTTCCACCTGGCCCCCTGCCCCAAGGAAAAGCCTCAACCTCCCCCACCTACATTCCTCTAGTACGAGACCCTGAGTCGACCTGGGTCCCAACAGAGCCCCGCCTCTTCCCAGTGGCCACCTTGTCCCCCAGGCACCACCCTGCCTGCAACGCCTCCTACTGGACGGGGTGTCCCTATTGCCGGGTCCAGCCTCTGCACACAGGCCTTCACACCACTGTGGGAAGAAGATTTCAAAACACATCAATCATCCCACGTCATCCCCCGCCCCCGCCCCACACACACACACACACACACACACACACACACACACACACACACTTCAGTCCTTCCCAGGACTTCCCGCTGCACTTGGACCAGGACCCAGGTTCCTCGAAGTTCCCGGCCCAAACAGAAGCCCGTCTGCCCCATGTCCGCCCCTCCATCACCACCACGCACCCGCCTCCCCGGCCTTGCGCAGGACCAAGGGGATGATTTGATTCTTGCTCTAAGGGGGAGGCTTTGGGGGTGGTCCAAGAGGTCTGGGGGGGGCAAGATGCCAAGTTTCCCCTCTGACTGGCAACCCAGCAGCCCCCAGGAGGTCGGGTTCAACGGCCCCATTGACGTGTGCCCGCCCGCAGCAGTGTTTGGGTGGCAAGAGAGAGTCATGAATAAGCTCTTAATTCCAGGAGGGCGTAGGGCGGCCCTCGGAAGGCCGTGTTTATTGACACACGCGTCTGCTCGCAGGCCCGAGGAGGGGGCCAGCAGGGGGGGGGCTGTCTACCCTGGGTCGCCCCCCACCACACCACCCACCATCACCACTCTCCTCACCTGGACGCGGTCCAGCTTACCTGTCGCTGGATCCCAAGGGGTGCCGGGGAATCAGGCTCCGTGGTGACACCGAGGGAGCCCCCAAGGGGGTGTCTTAAGAACGGAGGGAGCCCTGGGCTTCCACCAGCACCTAGAAGCAGCCGCCCCCTCCTCCATGGAATCTGGGGGTTGGGGACAGAGGGCAGCCTGTTTGACGGTCCATCCAGCCGGGTCTGGGGGATTGGTGGATGCTGGCACTGGACTGATGGATTCCTTGGGGTCGGAAGCTGGACTTTGGGGCTGGTGGCTACAAGGCTTTGCGGGCAGCTGGGGTCCTCTGTAGGGCTGCAAAGGGGTCCCCGCCCTTTTAGCCCCCTGTCCCCGTCACCTCCCCTCCTGTCTTCAAGTCATTCTGTGCTGAAGCCAGAGACCAAGACCCACTGATGGCGCCCTGAGGCTGGCAGCTTCCAGGAGGAACATTCAAGAGTGCACTTTCAAGGGCTGGAGAGATAGCACAGCGGGGAGGGCATTTGCCTTGCACACAGTCGACCCGGGTTCGATTCCCAGCATCCCATATGGTCCCCTGAGCACCGCCAGGAGTAACTCCTGAGTGCAGAGC
>JAOXYA010004459.1:0-14416 GCA_028565675.1 Sorex palustris | reverse complement strand
CTGGCACGCGGCCGACCCGGGTTCGATCCCCGGCATCCCCTAGGGTCCCCTGAGCACCGCCAGGAGTGATCCCTGAGCACAGAGCCGGGAGTCAGCCCTGAGCATCGCCGGGTGGGACCCAAAAAGCAATCAATCAGTCAATCAATCAATCGTGATGAACCAGGGACCTGGGCAATAGCACAGCAGGGAGGGCGTTGGTCTTGCACCCGGCCAACCCGGGTTCGATCCCCGGCATCTCATAGGGTCCCCTGAGCACCGCCAGGGGTGATTCCTGAGTACAGAGCCAGGAGGGACCCCTGTGCATCGCCGGGAGTGGACCCAAAAAGCTAAATAAATAAATAAATAAATAAAACACAGAAAGGCCCATACACACTCTGGACACACGCGTCACCCCCGCCCCCCTGTCCCACCGCCCCCCTCCCCCCGGCCCCCAGCACAGTGAGGGAAGCTGAGGGCAGGTCCCACCAGTCCTGACACCTCCCCCCCCTCCCCCTGGGGCTGGCTTCAAAGCCAAGTCCCCGGGCTGAATAATTCAGCTGCCTGAATGCCACCAGTAGCCATGGCGACCGCGGCAGAGCCCCTGGCAGGCGGGAGGGGGCCCAGAAGGATGACAGATTCAGAGAAACTTTTCCTGCTCCCCTGGAGGTCGGTGTGGGAGGGGGGGAGCCCAGCCCCCTCTGCACCCCAACCGAGTCGGAGAAGGGCCGGCCACTCGTGGGGAGACCCCGGCACCCTGGATTCGGATCCTAACACTCCGCGCTCCCTGGTATCTGATGCCAGTCCCTGGAGGGTGAGCGCAGGGGCGGCAGGGGGCACCCCGGCCGGCCAGAAGCAGGCTGGGAGATGGATAGGGCAGGCAGGGAGCTGACTCAACCCCTAGAGGCCCGGGTTTGAGCCCCGGCAGGCCCGGTTCTCACCAGTGCCCGCTGGAGAGACGGCAGCCATCAGGGGCCGGCCACGGGAGTCTGCTTGTTAAGGACGAGTTTGCGGCTGAGGAAGGGACGTCTAGTCCCGCATCCCCAACAATCACCCCCTGGCATCCCCGGGGCCAAGCACAGAGCCGAGTGCACCCCGGGACACGCTCCCCAGGGGCCTGGCTGGCCGCCCAACCCTGCCCTTCCAGGGAGATGCTCCAGAGAGGTCCCTGCTGGCCGAGCTAGTGAGACGCAGCCCCAGAGAGATGCGGGGGACAGAGGCCACCGGCCCCGGACTCACGTGGGGACCAAACGTGGCTCCACTTGTGGCCCTACGAGGGGCCGTGGGCAGGAGGGCACATTTGCCAAGAGCTGGGCAAGGCCACACGCGAGCTGGAAGGGAGCTGGGCTCAGCTGGGGAGGGGACAGGAGGCAGGGGACAGCCCTGGGACGTGCCCTCCTCCTGCAGGAGACCCCCCTCCCCACTCCCCCCCTCACACACACACACACACATGCAGGAGCGCCCTGGCTTGGCTGTCACCCCCCCCGCAAAGGACCCTACTGCAGCTGGGCGACGGCAGGAATTCTGTCCCATGGGGTCCCGGGAGACGTCGGGAGACTGTCAGGGAACCACAGCAGCTGAAGTGTCCAGGGAGGTGCCTGCAGGGCTGGCTTGGCACCAATAAGAGGGCGCGGAGCAATAGCCTAGCTGGGAGGGCGTTGGCCTGGCATGCAGCCAACCCGGGTTCGATTCCCCGGCATCCCCTAGGGTCCCCCGAGCACCGCCAGGAGTGATCCCTGAGTGCAGAGCCGGGAGTCAACCCTGAGCATCGCTGGGTGGGACCCACAAAATCAAAATAAAATAGATTTGAGTGGGGAATAAAGGCAGAGGAGGGTGGACAAGTCTACAGCCCACTGAGGTCTCATCACAACTCCCCAAACCCCTTCCCCCGGGAAGGCCCCTGGAGGGGAGTGGAAGGAGGGGTGGGGGGGGACTTACAGACCCTCTTTGCTGAAGTGCTCAGCGGCTGTCTGGGGACTGGAGAGCAAGTCACGTACGTCCCTGCCTGCCGACCCCAGTGGGGCTGACACCCTCCTTTTTGCTTTTCTATTTGGGTCCCACCCGACAATGCCCAGGGCTGACTCCTGGCTCTGCATTCAGGGATCACTCCTGGCGGTGCTCGGGGGACCCCATGGGATGCCAGGGATCGAACCTGGGTCAGCTGTGTGCCAGGCAAACACCCTCCCCGCTGTACTATCGCTCCAGCCCCTATTATTTTTATTTTGGTTTGGGGATCCCAACCAGCGATGCTCAGGGCTGACTCCTGGCGGTACTCGGGGGACCCTATGAGATGCCGGGGCTCAAACCTGGGTCGGCAGCCTGCAAAACCAACACCCTCCCCGCTGTGCCATTGCCCCGGCCCCTGACGCCCTCCTGTGGAAGCCCCATCTCACCTACCAACCCCCAAGGGCGCCCCAGTGGGCCTGAGGCAAGGCTGGCCCAGCCTAACAGGGGCAGAACCCCAGATGGACGCGCCCGAGAGGAGCACCGTGGAGCACTCTCCATCCCTCCCTGGCCAGTCTGAGGAATGACCTCCGTGGAGTCCTGGCTAGCCCAGGGGCCCCACTTCCGATCGCCTGAGAAAACGGGAGGAAACTGAGGCAGGAGGTGGTTCAGGGTCCTGCTAGCCTGTCCTCCAGCCAGGATAAAAGGCCAGGACTGGGGTTGGATCAATAACACAGCGGGTGGGACATTTGTCTAGCACACGGCCGACCCGGGTTCAATTCCCAGCATCCCATAGGGTCCCCCGAGCACCAACAGGAGTAATTCCTGAGTGCAAAACCAGGAGGAACCCCTGTGCATCGCCGGGTGTGACCCAAAAAGCCAAAAAAAACAATAAATAATAAATTAATTAATTAAAGGCCAGGACTGAGGGTAAGTCCCACCGGAAACCCTCTAGGACGGTGTCACTCATGCCCTGCCGGGTGCCAGCCCCGCCCCACCCCCAGTTCCAGGCTGAACACGGGCAGGGATGCCCGTCCCCAGGCCCGGGAGGGGCAGTTGAGGCAGCACAGCAAATAGCCAGGCCTGCCTGTTGCTCTTTCTCCGTTTCCATGCTGAGGGAGGGGGCAACACACACACACACACGGTGTTCAAACACGCCCACGGCCCCCCGGGCGCCTGCCTGCGAAGCCTGTTCCATCTCCCCTAATTAATACCCAGAGCAATTAAATCCCGGCGCCGTCCCCGTTACCTGCCAAGTCGCGTTATTTTTAAAAATACGACAGCCGGCCCGGCCTCCACGCTCCGGCACGTAGCGATGGCAGCCAACGCCGGTTCTGTGGCTGCCCGACACCCCGACACGTGAGCTCCGACCGGCCCCCAAAGCCCCCCACGCTCACCCCGAGGTGCTCTGTCCCCAGGAGGGCTGGATGCCACAGAGCCCACGTCCAAGGGTCAGCCCCAGGGGGCCCACACTGACCGGGACCCCAGCAGCCCACTTGAGGGTCACTCAAGTGGTCACCTGGGGTTCCTTGGGCAGCGCTAGCTTCTGGGGCCTGTTGCAGAGTGTCCTTCTACCTGGAGGACGGCATGCTGGGAGGACCCCCCGCCACGGGAAGCAGCGGCCCCCAAACTCACGGCAGCAAACAGCAGCAAAGAGGCCTCCAAGATGACCCCAAGTCACAGGGGACACCCAGGCGCCCGGCACTGACCCCAGGACCGAGGGAGAATTTGCAAGTATCAGCCTGTAAGAGCCTCTCATGCATGGCTCTATAAAAAGGAGAATAGGGCCTGGAGCGATAGCACAGCAGGGAGGGAGGGCGTTTGCCTTGCACGCAGCTGACCCGGGCTCGATCCCCAGCATCCCACAGGGTCCCCCGAGCACCACCAGGAGTGATTCCTGAGTGCAGAGCCAGGAGGAACCCCTGAGCATCGCCGGGTGTGACCCAAAAAAAAGGCAAAAAAAGAAAAAGAATTAGAATTGAATTAAAAAGTAGCAAGCTAATTAGCCAAATAAGAGTACTAGCGTTTTCACTCCCAGATTTGTCTCCGGAAAGTGCTCAGACACCCCCAGGGCAAAGGCAGCGAGCCGTTATTGTTTTCCTTAAACACGTCAGATGCCATCCAGGCGAGCCGCCTGCAGGCCAGGCACTGTGCCTGCGACAAACATGGACTCAAATGACTTGACCAACGAGAGATTCTGGGATGCCCCCAACCCGACTCTGAGGCTCCCTAGAGCATGTCTGCCCCGCGGCACCCGGAGTCCCCCCTACCCGCCTGGGGGCCAGGGGAGAAGCCCAAGGCTCTGTGTGCAGGGGCCCGGGTCGCACCCCCACACCACACGGTCCACGGTCCCCAGGGCAGCCCCAAGGACCACTGCAGTGGCCCCGGAAGTGACATTAGAGGAAGGTGAGGTCTGAAGTGGGCCCCCAGGTGAATATACTGGCTTGTTTGTTTCTTTGGGGTGTCCCACCCGGCGATGCTCAGGGCTGACTCCTGGCTCTGCGCTCAGGAATCACTCCTGGCGTTGCTCGGGGGACCCTAGAGGTGCCGGGGATCGAACCCGGGCCAGCCATGTGCAAGGTTAGCGCCTTACCAGCTGTTCTATCTCTCCAGTCACCCTATTGCTCTTTTTATTTTTATTTTTTGAAGGAAAAAAACGTTTTTTTTTATTTTGTTGTTGTTGTTGTTTTGCTTTTCCTGGGTCACACCCGGCGATGCACATGGGGTTCCTCCTGGCTCTGCACTCAGGACTCACTCCTGGCGGTGCTCGGGGGACCCTATGGGATGCTGGGGATCGAACCCGTGTTGGCCGGCCATGTGCCAAGCAAGCACCCTACCCGCTGTGCTATCGCTCCAGCCCAGATAACAGATTTTATCTGGAGGGTTTTGGAAGGGGAGGAGGGAGAGAAAGAGAGAGAGAGAGAGAGAGAGAGAAAGAGAGAATAACTCACTCAAGAGAATGCAGACTTCTCCAAGTTCTAATGTACACAATAGATATAAAAGCACAGAAGTTCATACCTCGAGAGGGCACATGCGGGCGACACGTGTGCTTGGCCACGTGGGCACAAGCAGTACATGGGCTCGGGCAGCATATGCACCCCTATCGCCCACTTTTATAATAAAAATTATAATAAAATTATAATTTATGGCATATATAATAAAATTATAATAATATAGTAATATAGCATTATAATCATACATAATATTGAGCTGGAACAATAGCACGGCGGGTAGGGTGTTTACCTTGCACACAGCCGACCCGGGTTCGATTCCTCCGTCCCTCTCGGAGAGCCCAACAAGCTACCGAGAGTATCCCGCCCGCACGGCAGAGCCTGGCAAGCTCCCCGTGGCGTATTCGAGATGTCAAAAACAGTCACAACAAGTCTCACCATGGAGACGTTACTGGTGCCCACTCGAGCAAATCGATGAACAACGTGAGGACAGTGCAATAATAATAATAATAATAATAATAATAATAACAATAACAATACACTATTTGAAGTACAACATTAACTAGGATTTATAACCGCAAAGACAGCAGTAGAAACAACCCAAACGTATGGGGAAAAAGGAGATATTAATATTGTGGTAGCTAGGGGGCTGGAGCGATAGCCCAGCGGGGAGGGCGTTTGCCTTGCACGCCGCCAACCCGGGTTCGATTCCCAGCATCCCATATGGTCCCCTGAGCACTGCCAGGAGTAATTCCTGAGTGCAGAGCCAGGAGGAACCCCTGAGCATCACCGGGTGGGACCCAAAAAATAAATAAATAAATAAATAAACCCAAGTCAGCGGCCTCAGGCCCATATTTTTAAGTGACTTCCCAGTGATGGAGTGATGGTGTCATCTCGGGTTCCATCAGCCAAAAAAGACCGACTCCAGAAGACTTCAAAGTTAGTTGCTGGTGCTGGAGCGATAGCACAGCGGGGAGGGCGTTTGCCTTGCACACGGCCAACCCGGGTTCGATTCTTAGCATCTCATAGGGTCCCCTGAGCACCGCCAGGAGTGACTCCTGAGTGCAGAGCCAGGAGTGACCCCTGAGCATCGCCAGGTGTGACCCAAAAAGCAAAAACAAAAACAAAGTTAGTTGCAACTCTACGACTTATCCCTGAGCACAGAGCTGGGAGTCAGCCTTGAACACAGAGCCAGGTGTGGCCCCCCCCAAAAAAAAACAGGAAAGAAGAAAAAAGAAACGGAAGCCGTGTGGGTATTCACTGTTCTGAGCTGTGTCTCTCTGAGCACCAGTAACTCACGATGCTGCTGTTTGAGGATGCGTGTCTGAATTCTCGCCACTAGGGGGCAGTCTCTGGGCAGAAATTGCTTTTTTCTGTGGCTGTTCCTCTTCCAAAGGGAACATTTTCCAGGATTAACACTCAACAGTGAAACAGTCTTTTCCTGCCCGCCTGTCCTCCCAAATCTAGGCCGCAATTCCGGGTTTTCTTACTTGCATTGTTAGCTTTCTTGGTCATATTAAAATCACGGGCCGGGGCTGACTCCCGGCTCTGTGCTCAGGGCTGACTCCCGGTTCGGTGCTCAGGGTCACTCCTGGCTCTGTGCTCACAGTTTCCTCCTAGCTCTCTGCCCAGGGCTCAGTCTTGGTGAATCTCGGGGGACTCCATACAGTGCTTGGATTCGAATCCGGGTTGGCAGTGTGCAAGATAAACACCTTCACACCTGTGCGAGCTCTTAGCCTCTTCCAATCCAATCAGCTCCACCCACAGGCCACCTCAGCGTCCTGAGAGCTGACGCCTGGTGAGTCGCCGTGGCTCAGGCTGGCCATGACTTCATGGGCTGGGCACGGGGACATGTGTGTCCCCTTTCACTGGGGGGTCATTGACAGGGGGGTGAGAGGAGGAGACAGGGCAAGAGAGGCCAACAGAGGAAAAGAGAGAGGGCCGGAGCGACAGCACAGCAGGGAAGGGCGTTGTCCTGGCACATGGACGACCCGGGTTCGATCCCCTGCATCCCGTAGCGTCCCCTGAGCACTTCCAGGAGTGATTCCTGAGTGGAGAGCCGGGAGTCAGCCCTGAGCATCGCTGGATGGGACCCAAAAAGCCAAAAACAATTTGGAAAAAAAAATCCAGAGGAGGAGTTGGAGCGATAGCACAGTGAGGAGGGTGTTTGCCTTGCACGCAGCCAACCCGGGTTCGATTCCCAACATCCCCTAGGGTCCCCCGGAGCACCGCCAGGAGTGATCCCTGAGTGCAGAGCCAGGAGTCAGCCCTGAGCATCGCCGGGTGGGACCCAAAAAGCCAAAAAAAAAAAAAAAAAAAGAAAGAAAAGAATTTGGGTTCAGAGTCTCCCAGCGGGGAAACAGTGGACGGCAGGACCGGGCTTGTCTGAGGTGGACAGAGCCACCGAGGGTTTGGAGGGTTCGACTGTGTGGGCCGGGCAATTAGGGAACAAGTAGGTGTGGAATTAAGTGCTAATTGGCAGACTCTGGGTGCTGGAGGGAGCGTGGGCGTAGCCGCTAGGGGTGGGGTGGGCTGTCGGGGCCCTGCCCAAAGCATGCTGGGAGACGGAGGGTGTCAGCCCTCAGCCCACGCCCCGGAGCTGTGCAAGGCCCAAGGAGAGAGCCGCTCCCGGTTTAGAGCAAAAGGTGAAGGAAGAAACTCCCGGGTAGGGGGCTTAAGAGCACGGCAGGTGGAGCTGGAACGAGAGCCCAGCGGGGAGGGTGTTGGCCTGGCACGCGGCCGACCCGGGTTCGACTCCCGGCATCCCCTAGGGTCCCCCGAGCACCACCAGGAGCGATTCCTGAGTGCAGAGCTGGGAGTCAGCCCTGAGCATCGCCGGGTGGGTCCCAAAAAGCAATCAATCAATCAATCAATAATCAAGAGTGGGGCTGGAGAGATAGCACAGCGGGTAGGGCGTTTGCCTTGCACGCGGTCAACCCGGGTTCGATTCCCAGCATCCTATAGAGTCCCCTGAGCACTGCCAGGAGTAACTCCTGAGTGCAGAGCCAGGAGGAACCCCTGTGCATCGCCGGGTGGGACCCAAAAAGCAAAATAATAATAATAATAATAATAATAATAATAATAATCAAGAGTGATGAACCAGGAACCTGGGCAATAGCACAGCAGGTAGGGCGTTGGCCTGGCACGTGGCCGACCCGAGTTCGATCCCCGGCATCCCACAGGGTCCCCCGAGCACCAGCCAGGAGTGATGCCTGAGTGCAGAGCCAGGAGTCAGCCCTGAGCATTCCCGGGTGGGACCCAAAAGCAACAGTGACCATTTGCTTTGCTACTTTGTGTTCCAGTAACCAAAGTGGTCCAAATTCGTCTGAAGAAGGTGGAGGGGTGGGCGATGATTCCAAGGCTGAGCACATGCATCATATATGAGAGACCTGGAGAGCCACCCTTGGTCCCTGGAGTAGGACTGGGAGCACCCCCCCCCCCAAAAAAAAACACTAACAAAGAAAGCCAGATGTGAAAAGTCTTTTCACCAACAAACAATACTTGGGCAAAAAGACGCTTATATCAGGGGCTGGAATCATGGTCCAGTGGGGAGGGCGTTGGCTTGGCTTGTGGCCAACCCAGGTTCAATCCCCGGCATCCCATAGGGTCCTCTGAGCACTGCCAGGAGTGATTCCTGAGTGCAGAGCCAGGAGTCAGCCCTGAGCATCGCTGGGTGGGACCCAATCAGAATGAAAGAAAGAAACAAAGAAAGAGAGAGAGAGAGAGAGAGAGAGAGAGAGAGAGAGAGAGAGAGAGAGAGAGAGAAAGAAAGAAGGGACTGGAGTGATAGCACAGCAGGGAGGGTGTTTGCCTCACACATGACTGACCCGGGTTCGATCTCCAGCATCCCATAGGGTCCCCCCGAGCACCCCCAGGAGTGATTCCTGAGTCCACGAGCCGGGTGGAACCCCTGGTTATGGGCCAGGCATTGCCGGTGTCACCACCCTCCCCTGAAAAAAACTGAAGCTGAACAAGCTTCAGTAGAGATCTTTGGAACATGCAGAATTCAGGCCAAATTGCGTCTTGGCTGGAATCCATGTAGGGGGTGTTTAATCACTGGAGGAAAAAAAAACAAAAACAATGGAATATCTGGAAAGAGCTTTGGAATTTTCTGTGAGTGGGATTTTCTGAGTCCAAGTGAAAATGAAACGTGTTTCCTGTTCTGAGGATTGTATTTAGGGCCATTGTCAAAGGGGCCTTTGGTGGGAAAATCTCTATCCCAAAGCACTTTCCTTGTCTCCTTAGTGACTCTCATTTTCTAGAATCTGACGAATGGAAGGCCTTGAAGTATATGTATTTCCATCCTGTTTGGTTAGTTATTGTCTAATTTTTTCTTTTGTTTTTTTTTTTTCTTTTTGGGTCACACCCGGCGATGCACAGGGGCTCCTCCTGGCTCTGCACTCAGGAATCACTCCTGGCAGTGCTCGGGGGACCCTATGGGATGCTGGGAATCGAACCCGGGTCAGCCGCGTGCCAGGCAAACGCCCTACCTGCTGTGCTATCGCTCCAGCCCCTGGGCCCATAAGGCTTTGTCGGGGAGCTGTGCTCTAGCTCTGGGTGGGGGGGTCCCAGCTGCTGAAGGGGGGTGGGGTCTGGGTCGGGGTGTGGGGTCCCCGGGGTCTCAGGAGGCCGCTTGGCTCTGCCCTCTCCCCCAGACGCACCGCCTACGCCTACAACCCCGAGGCGCAGCTCTACGCCCCCAGCAGCGCCGCCTCCTACTTCGAGGCCCCCAGCGGGGCGCAGGTGACCGTGGCCGGGTCCTCGCCGCCCACGGTGCCCTCGCACGGCATGGTGGGCATCGCCATGGACGTCGCGGGCAGCCCCATCGTCTCCGGCGCCGGAGCCTATCTCATCCACGGGGGCGTGGAGGGCACCCGACACGCGCTGGCGCAGACGTCGCGCTCCTCCCCGGCGACGGTAGGTACCGGGATCGGGTTTGCGGCTCTAGCTCTTGGGGGGGGGTCACAGCCCGGGGGTCGGGCGCAGCGCCTTAGATTCCCCCACGCCCCCTCTCCAGAGGCCCCCCCACACGGCCCCCCTCAGGGTGCTGGGTCCGGGGCAGCCTGGAGCGGGCTTCTGCGGGGACCCCAGGAGAGCGTCTCTGCCCGGCAGGTTCCATCCTGATGGCCTGGGAGTGACCTGTCCCCACCCCCCAGAGGCCTGTTCCTCTCGCCCTTGGGGGCATCTGTGCCTGTGGCCCTGGAAGGAAACGCACGGGGACCACTGGAAGCCTGAACACAGGTCCAGAGTGAGAGGACAGCGGGGAGGCCTGCATGTGGCCGAACAGGGGTCCAGTCCCAACACCCCCAAAGGGTCTCCCCAGAGCCCCCCTCCAGGAGTCAGCCTGGAGCATTGCCCGCCACAGGGTGTGGCTCCAAACACACCAAAGCACTGGGGCTGGGCGCAGGCTTGTCATGCTGGAGTGCCGGGTTCCATCCCGGCCACCACCACCACCACGTGCGCCCTGACCCAAGCTGGGCCAGGAGTGACTCCTGAGCCCCCTTGGGTGTGGCCCCAAGTCTCATGTGCCCATCCAGAGCAGTCATGGCCCCTGTCGCTTCCCCACAGGGACAGGGGCTAAGGGCTGCCTCTCCCGGCAGCTCCGTGGCCCGTGATGGACTGAGCTGAGCATGCGTGCCCGGCCCCCTCAGCTGTGTTCCTGTCCCGACTCCAGGGCTCTCGGGCTCGGGGGCTCTCAGAGCCATGCCCGCCATCCCAGCCCCATCCTGGGCCTGTTTTTTTTTTTTCTTTTCTTTTTGGGTCACACCCGGCGATACTCAGTGAGTGTTACTCCTGGTTCATGCACTCAGGAATTACTCCTGGTGGTGCTTGGGGGACCCTATGGGATGCTGGGGATCGAACCCGGGTCGGCCGCGTGCAAGGCAAATGCCCTACCCGCTGTGCTATCTCTGGTTTTTGCTTTTTTGGGGGTTTTGTTTTTCTTTTATGGGTCACCCCAGGCGTGACTCTGCGCTCAGGAATTAACTCCTGGCAGTGCTCGGGGGACCACATGGGATGCCGGGGATTGAACCTGGATCGGCCGTGTGCAAGGCAAACGCCCTCCCTGCTGGACTGTCACTCCAATCCCTGTTGTCTCCCAGATTTGATCCTACCAGAGACTGGGGTTGCAGTCACTGCAGCAAAGACCCAGAGTGGGTGTGTCCCCCCTCATAATTCTACACACGCACACACAGACACATACACACACACACACACACACACACACACAGAGACATGCACACGTACATAGGCACAAACACAAACACATACACACATATACACACACACAGGCGTTGGCTGGACTGGGCTTCGGGGGTTTCCGTGAGGGGAGTGACACTCCCCCTGCGCTCTTCCGAGATGTGTTCGGGCTGGTCCTCCCCACTCCACAGAGGGTGGTGGCAGTGGTGCTCCCTTCTGCTGCCCAGGGCGGGGGGAGGAGGGAAGAAGGGTGCCTGCACCCCCGTGATCATAAATAAAGCTGCCCTTAGGGACACACCCGTGTCCTCCTTACAGGGGCAGGCGTTCCTTTTCCTGTGAGCAGGTCCTGGAGGGGGCAGATCCCTTCCCGCTTCAGGGCGCCACCTGCTGGCCAGGCGTTGCTGTGCAGCCGGGGCCGTTGCCCTGGGGTCTGTGGTGGTGTCTCCTGATGCTGCCTTTTCCTCCCAAGGCCGGTTTGTCAGATGCCCAATTAATTGCCTTTCAGGTTTTCTCTTTTCAGCACTGTCAGCAGAAATTTCCCTTTGATTCCTTCCTCCCTCCCTCACCTCCCACCCCCCACCAATGGGTGGCTTGTTTTCTCGCTGTTGACATTTGCGAATTCTGTCCTTCCCAACACGGGTCCTCTGTTGGCTATGGAAGCATCACACCATGTCGTCCTAGGTTCTCGGCTGTGTGTTTGCATTCTCTCGCGTGGGAAGCACAGTTTATTTATTTATTTTTTTCCAGCCAGGCACTCGGCAGCTCAGCGCCAGTGGAATCCTGGGGTTCTGAGTCCCCAGCCGGCCTCCCCCAACCCAGGTGGCCCCTGGCAGGGCTGTTGACAACCACTCTCAGGTCCTGCTTGTGATCCCACACACCGCAGCCAGGAGTGTGGGAGCACAGCAAGCCTGTGGCAGGGAGCACAGACTCTCAAACACGAACCAATGGGAGAAGGCTGGGTGCACAGACCTGCCTGGTTCTGCGCCTGCTGTTGTTGGCTCCCGGGAAGGTCGCTTGGGTCTGGGTGGGTGGCTAGACATGGCCAAACCAGCAGAGCAGGCCGCGTCCAGGGGCCCAAGAGCTGCAGGCCTCAGGGTTGGGGGGGAAAACTGTGTGTGGACTGGAGTCTGGGCCTGCTGAAGAACTACTGTCTCAGGGATTGCACCAATTGTGTAGCGGGAAGGGTGCTGGCCTTGTGTGCAACTGGCCCGCGTCCAATCCCCGGGTCCATGTGTCCTCTGAATGGCGTCAGGAGTAATCCCTGGGCACAGAGTCAGGATAAAGTCCTGAGCACTCCTACGTGTGATTCCCACCCCTCCATCCCCCCAAGAAAGTAAAAACAAGGAGAAGAAGAAGAAGAAACAAAGGGGCAGCATTGTGTGTGTGTGTGTGTGTGTGTGTGTGTGCGCGCGAATAGGACAGCTGGGAGGGTGCTGGCCTTCTTGCACGTGGCTGACCCAGGTTTGATCCCCGGCACCCCATAGGGTCTTCTGAGCCCCGCCAGGAGTCAGCCCTGAACATCTCTGGGTGTGGCCCAAAATCCAAAAGGAAAAAGGAAAGAAGGAAAAGACAGCTTATGCTTTCCTGTTGTGACTGTTTTGGGACCTCATGCAGCAGTGCTCAGGGGTGACTCCTGGCTCTGCACTCAGGCATCACTCCTGGTGGTGCTCGGGGGACCCCTGTGGAATGCCGGGATTGATCCTGGGTCAACCACAAGCTAGGCCAGTGCCCTCCCGGCTGGCCTCTCGCGCCAGCCCTGACTGCTCCTGCTTCTCCTCCGTTCCCTTCCGCTGCAACCCCAGGCAGCGCAGGGGACTGGGCAGGTTTTAGCTTTTCGTCTTCTGCGCACAAATAAAGGAAGGTTCAGTCCCACCCCCCAGAATGGCCGGTAGCATCCACAGTGAGGTGTCTGTCTGGGGACAGACTGAAGTCAGTTCCTGGCCTCTGTGGAGGGGCCTCAACCCCAATTCAGAAGCCTCTTCTTCCATGAAGAGCTCTGTGACTCCCTGTAATTGTGCACACCAGGAGCTTGTTCTCTGTGATGTGACAGGGGCCCCAAGCTTCAGGGGGTAGGGCCTGGGTCTTGGGCCCCTATGCATGAGGGCAGCGGCGGGGCGGGGGTGGGGACAGAGGAGACGGGGGAGCCCTGAGTTCTGTGATGGCTGGAAGCCAATCTTACCAGCCATCCTTTGCCTGATTCTCCTGGATGGGGGGGACCCCGGGGGCCACGGCGGAGCTGGCCGTGTCTCAGCTCGGATTCATGCCGCCGCCAAGGATTCAAGTGCCCGTGTCTATTTGGTGAAAATGTGATAGGTAGAGAGGGGGCTGGAGCGATAGCACAGCGGGGAGGGCGTCTGCCTTGCACCCGCCCGACCCGGGTTCGATTCCCAGCATCCCATAGGGTCCCCCGAGCACCGCCAGGGGTAATTCCTGAGCCGCAGAGCCAGGAATAGCCCCTGTGCATCGCCGGGTGTGACCCAAAAAGCAAAAAGATTAAAAATGTGGTAGAGAAAGGCCAGATTGCAGGACCTAGGGCATGGCTCAGCGGCTGTGCACTTGAGGGGCTTCTTGTGGGGGGGCCTTGGCTTTGATCCTCAGCACCGCAAGCAACGCCCACCAACGGATTCGGCCCCCTAACCTCATTGCTCCTGCTGGCGGCTCCTGGGCAAACCTGCACGTTCTCCAGTTAACGCTCCTTGCCTGAGCTTGCACCCGCACCCGCCCCGTGCCCTGCGCCCCGCCAGCCTCTGGATTCCCCTTGGCACGCAGATCATTATTTGGATATTAATACCGACAAATCTTGGCTCACGCTAACCACCTGATTTCCTGTTTTTGTTCTTCTCTGTTTTCTTTTGTTTTCCTTCTCCCCTTCCCCCCTCCCCCCCCATTTTGTTTTGTTTTGTTTTCTTTCTGGCGTACATTTTCTTTAGCTTGAAATGGCGATTGAGAACCTCCAAAAAAGCGAAGGGGTGGCCTCGCACAAAAGCGGCTTACTCAACAGCCATGTAAGTGTGTGTCCCACGGGGCGTCCCCACCGGGGCTGCCGGGGGCCCCGCACCCTCGAGACTTAAAAGGCCAGGAAGTGATGCTTGGAAGTGCGGGCAGCGGGGGTGAGGTGGAGGGCAGAGGACGAGGCAGCCTAGGATTTTACACCCAGCTCAGTTAGCCCTCCAGGGACTGGAGACGTAGTGCTGGACAGGGCGCTGGCTTTGCCCTCAGCCGGCCTCAGTTTGACCCCCAGCATCACACAGGATCCCTTGAGCACCACCACCAGCAGTGATTCCTGAGCACACAGCCGGCAGTGAGCCTTAAGTATCCCTGTTTGTGGTCCAAGAACCAAAATATAT